>JAASAO010000236.1:0-61393 GCA_017311375.1 Mytilus coruscus
CAAAAGGAAAACATTTTGTAAAACTTACCAAAATTTACCAAATTAATGAAAATTGTTAAAATTGACTATAAAGGGCAATAACTCCTTAAGGGGTCAACTGACCATTTTGGTCATGTTGACTTATTTGAAGATCTTACTTTGCTGAACATTATTGCTGTTTACAGTTTATCTCTATCTGTAAAAATTTTCAAAATAATAACCAAAAACAGCAAAATTTCCTTAAAAATTACCAATTCAGTGGCAGCAACCCAACAACCAGTTGTCCAATTCATCTGAAAATTTGAGGGCAGATAGATATTTACTTGATAAACAAGTTAATTCCTGTAAGATTTGCTTTAAATGCTTTGGTTTCAGAGTTACAAGCCAAAATCTACATTTTACCCTATGTTCTATTTTTAGCCATGGCAGCCATCTTGGTTGGTTGGCTGGGTCACCCACATATTTTTAAACTAAATACCCTAATAATGATTGTGGCTAAGTTTGGTTGAATTTGGTCCAGTAGTTTCAGAGGAGAAGATTTTGTAAAGATTACAAAATTTACAAAAATTGGTAAAAATTACTTTAAAGGGCAATAACTCCTTAAGGGTCAACTGACCATTTTGATCATGTTGACTTATTTGAAGATCTTACTTTGCTGAACATTATTGCTGTTTACAGTTTATCTCTATCTGTAATAATTTTCAAGATAATAACCAAAAACGGCAAAATTTCCTTAAAAATTACCAATTCAGTGGCAGCAACCCAACAACCAGTTGTCCAATTCATCTGAAAATTTGAGGGCAGATAGATATTTACTTGATAAACAAGTTAATTCCTGTAAGATTTGCTTTAAATGCTTTGGTTTCAGAGTTACAAGCCAAAATCTACATTTTACCCCTATGTTCTATTTTTAGCCATGGCAGCCATCTTGGTTGGTTGGCTGGGTCACCGCACATATTTTTTAAACTAAATACCCTAATAATGATTGTGGCTAAGTTTGGTTGAATTTGGTCCAGTAGTTTCAGAGGAGAAGATTTTGTAAAGATTACAAAATTTACAAAAATTGGTAAAAATTACTTTAAAGGGCAATAACTCCTTAAGGGTCAACTGACCATTTTGATCATGTTGACTTATTTGAAGATCTTACTTTGCTGAACATTATTGCTGTTTACAGTTTATCTCTATCTGTAATAATTTTCAAGATAATAACCAAAACGGCAAAATTTCCTTAAAATTACCAATTCAGGGCAGCAACCCAACAACCAGTTGTCCAATTCATCTGAAAATTTGAGGGCAGATAGATATTTACTTGATAAACAAGTTAATTCCTGTAAGATTTGCTTTAAATGCTTTGGTTTCAGAGTTACAAGCCAAAATCTACATTTTACCCTATGTTCTATTTTTAGCCATGGCAGCCATCTTGGTTGGTTGGCTGGGTCACCCACACATTTTTAAACTAAATACCCTAATAATGATTGTGGCTAAGTTTGGTTGAATTTGGTCCAGTAGTTTCAGAGGAGAAGATTTTGTAAAGTTAACGACGACGGACGACGGACGCCAAGTGATGAGAAAGCTCACTTGGCCCTTCGGCCAGGTGAGCTAAAATTAGTTTTCACGGAAAATTCCACCTCCAAAATTATCACAAAAGATTTACAAAAATCAAAAGGGACCTTCCTTGTATAGGAATTATACAAAAAATATGGAAAAACAAGTGAATCTGTGAGCTACTGCTCACTAATGATACCCCCACCCCGCTAAAAGTATAAAGTAAACAGGAAGTTGTTGAGTGATGAATCTGAAAACGCATCACACGGTATAGCTGACTCATATAAACCCTGAAACCAAATTTCAGAAATCCTTGTAATGCAGTTCCTGAGAAAGATGCGACGAAAAAATATTCATGGGACGGACAGACGGACTGACAGATGGACTGACGGATGGATGGACGGACAGACAGAGGTAAAACAGTATACCCCCACTTTTTTAAAGCTGGGGTTTTGAAGCGGGGGTATAATTATGGTTATCATTCGAATTTCAATCTTTTACTTATCGTATGAAAAAAGAAGTGAAGACAGAGAGAGTGACACAGAAGAAGGGGCCCTAATGTCTTGTTCTTTAACTTACTCCAAGTGATTTGAATAAATATGTATCAATAATTTTTCAAGATGCTTTTTTGTTTCAAGATTATTAATTATATATTTTCAGCTATGAGAAGACCTCAGCACAAACTTGTGAAAGTAAATACAGTGCGCAACAAGTATCTATATAGTTTACTCACATCATCAGCATGACATCTGGCCACATTACACAGTGCTATACACACAGCTTCTCCATTATGAAAGATTCCATTTACTGCTGTATCAAGATTTAATACTAACAGACTACACATAGCAGAGCTCTCTCTAAAACAGAAAAACATCTATTACAAACTCTCATCATTTAAATAGTCAAATAAATCAGAATCTTTAATTAGGAAGCAACGTTCATGGCTTGTTAAATTTCTTTCCTTTACCTGTAGATGTTTTTTAATAAATTTACTATACAATTTTTTTTATATATTAAAGTTGGCTCTGTCATATAATAAATTCTAGTCATTTATAATGAATGCCCTAAAGTTCTAGTTATATACACCTTATACATTTTTGAACCCTTTAATGGCAAGAGTACAAAAGATTCAAACTCTATTTCAAATCTGATGAATTAATTTACCCAAATAGCAAAATAGTCTTTCCATCAGAAACAAAGTAAAAAGCACTGAAGGGCAAAGATTGCTTTCATTTTGCAATTTTGTGAATTTTAAATAAAACATTGAATTGTATTTTGCAAGGCAAGTAAAAAATTGGGTTGGAGTTATCTTCCTTTGTTCATGAAGTTGAACCTATTTTTATAACAGATTCATACTGTGTAATTTTTAATTAAAAAATTTTTTAACAAGCATGACAAGTATGGTAATTCAAATACACATCATATTGTACCTTAAATATTAAAGTATAACATATCATCAATAAATTGCACGTCATTGACTGGATAGGATCTAAATAATGATCACTTCACTGCAGTATTTTGCTTGAACTATCAAAGGTAGTGATAAACCTTGGAAGATATAGATATCAAGTCAGTACCATAGGGTTTTGATAGCATTTCATGCAATCTTTACCCAAAAATGAAACATATCTACTAAGTTTGATTTCAATTGGTTCAATGGTTCTAGAGAGGAAGATCTATGAAACACAGCCATTCTGGATCCCTTTTGGCATTTGAAGCCATACAAATTTTTTTCATTTCTCTTCATCTATTCTTGGAACAAAAAGCAAAACAAAACTTCCCATGGGGTTTCAACTTTACCTTGATCTGAACCATCAGCCATTTTGAATTTCTGATCACCATCAAAATAACAATCCTTGTTTAATATTTTCACAGAAATATATCTGACAAGACTGGTTTCAATTGCTTCACTATTTCTTGAGAAGATATTTCAAAATTGGACCAATTTGACCTCATTTTGGCATTTGAAGCCAGATTGACCTTTAATCAGGACCAAAGTTGCAATACTTGGTAATTATCTTTTATGGTAGCAGGATTTGTTTTCATTCCACTTCATCTTATCTTGAAAGCAAAATGTAATATCTTAAAGGGTTGTCATGTAAAACTTTGACTGCTTGCAGTCATTTTGAATTTCTGATCGGCATAAAAGAAAAAAAAACACTTGTTAAGGATCTTCACAGGTACATATCATGTAAATTTGTTTTTAATTGATTTAAAAACCTGTAAATAGTGATGTATGAAGTTGTGAAACAATTGTTTTCAGTAAAGAATGTAAATCATTTGTTACCTCTTCCCGTACATTTCCCATAGTGCTGATTTCTGAGCATAACTGACACACATAAAGTGAGACTGTGAATGTTGACAGTTCAATAGATCACTCTTCAACAAAAACTCAAACACACTGAAAAGAATATAGAAAGTTATTCTTCAGTACATATTATAAACAAACTTCATTGGTCTAACTAATTCTAATTAGAAATTATTTTTTTCTGTCTCCTTGTTGATCTTCTGAAATTGGAAGGAGGATGATAAATAAGTCACATTTAACTGTATCTATTCCAAGCCGTGACACAAAATTTGAATGAGTTTCATTTAAAAGAAAAATTTTGAGATGTTGACATTTGGAATATTGCTCTTAAATGTAAAAGGATTTAAAAAACAAATTCTTTATTATCTTTGATATTTTAATAGTGGCTGTCTTAATTTGTACTCATAATGTTAAAATATAATGAAATGATCAAATGATGCTTTGTGACTTTATGTTCCTATTTTCACAATATACAATATAAAAATAAAAGATGTGGTACGAGACAAATCTCCACCAGAGACCAAATGATGTAAAGGTTAGCAATATGCACATCTCTTACAAAATCTTTTTACTTTAAATCCTATATCACATTTAATTTTTATGTATTTTAACTAAAATATTATATTTAATAGTACATTTATGTGTTTTTAGGATTAATAATTTTCAGAAAATTTAAAACTTCACAGCTTCATCTAAGGTCACTAGTCTGTTTTGTATCAAAATTATATCATTTTTTTCAATATTTTCTTGTCCTTTATTTATCTACTGTTTGAATTAATATATTTATAAACTATACAGTTTCATATTTACCTTGCTGGCTTTGCTGTAGCAAATGCATTATTTCTTGCTAAGGATTGAACTCCCATGGAAGTGATATTCTGCAAGCAAACAAACAAATGTTGATCATTCATCAAAAGTTAGTGAAAAATCAGATGGAACCTGGCAACTTCACCTTGACTAATGCAGTTTAAAATGCAGTTAATATGTCATACAGATAATAATTTCTTACAAAAAAAAGAAAAGGAAATTAACACTAAATACTATTGCCTTATCATGCAGAGTAAGTGAGAAACATCACTTGTTTGAAAACTTAACCTGATCCAAAGAGATGCAGGTCAGATGACATTATATGTTCCACTATAAAGAGAGGCGAAAGATACCAAAGGTACATTCAAACTCATAAGTCGAAATTAAACTGGCAACGCCATGGCTAAAAAGAAAAAGACCAACAGACAAATAATAGTACACAAAACACAACATAGAAAACTAAAGACTGAGCACACAAACCCCACCAACAACATACACATTTTGGTTGCTGTTATGAGTTATAAGGATACCTGAAATTGTTAATGCAGTCAGTAGAACCTATGTCTCAACTTTTAGCAATTTCAATGTAGGTGGGATAGAATGCAATGAAAATCAAAGTGCTTGTGAGCACTGAGGGTAAAGATTGCTTTTATTTTGCAATATGAAATCAATGAACACATTAAGGCAAATTAGACATTTCGAATTGGAGTTATCTTCTTTTCCTCATAATTGTCCATTTGTAAAGTTAACGGATGTACAGAGACACACACATGTTCATTTTATCTATAAAGAAGTCACTCCTAACTATTCTACTACCTGTCGATACATTTATTTTGGCATTGCACAAGTCATGTCTTCTTTGACTGTTCATGACGTTAAAATACTAAATCCCTGGGATGTATTTTAGTTGATTTCAGTCTCTGATGCATGATTTTTATTATTAATTGTTTTGGCTTTTAACTAGCTGTCAGTAACTAAATAGTACTTTCTTTTTAATTTGACCTGTTGATACTATTTGTAATGCTTTTTGTTATTTAATGTTAACATGGATCTTGTTTATATACCAGCTTTGATTATTTGGTATTTAATTTACTACAAATTTTCACTTCTTCGTACTATGAACATCAAAATTATTTCATTTTTCCTTAGATGCTGTTCTTGGACCTGTACAGGAAGTTTTATCTAGCACTAATTGTATATTTTATTGTTGATATTCACCCCATATGTACCAAGTGTTAGATTAGTTTTATTGATAATAAAGAAATTTCTTGGTATTCCTAAACGGAAGATTTTATACACACAGAAGTAGAAGTATACTTAACAACAAAATTATTTTCATTAACCTGTGTATAATATGACGCAGGTTTCTTCAAAAGTGATGATTTTCTAAAATTGTTTGAAATTTCACAGTGATATCATACTTTAACTTTGTTTAAACCTGTTTATTTACTTTTGACTTTAATTATTTATCCCTTGTAATTTTTATTAACTGTGTATTTGCATTCAGGTGTCACTGGTCAAATTTTTCGTTCATTGTGCGTTAATTTACGTTTTTGATTGATTTAAGCCCTCCAATTGATATTTTATAGTGTGTTTTTCTATGTTGTGATGTTATACTATTGTTTCAGAAAAGGGAGAAGGTTTGGTACCATTAAAACGTTTAATCCGCTGCAAATGTTTGCACCTGTCCTAAGTCAGGAATCTGATTACAATAGTTGACGTCTGTTTATGTAGTTCATACGTGTTTCTTGTTTCTCGTTATTATATAGATTAGACCGTTGGTTTTCCGTTTGAATGGTTTTACACTAGTAATTTTTGGGGCCCTTTATAGCTTGCTGTTCGGTGTGAGCCAATGCTCCGTGTTGAAGGCCGTACCTTGACCTATAATGGTTTACTTTTATAAATTTTAACTTGGATGGAGAGTTGTCTCATTGGCACTCATACCACATCTTCCTATATCTACTGTATTTTTATAACAGATTCATACGCCATGCACAATTTATGTAATTTTAATGAAACAGTTTTCATGACAAGTGTAGTTATCAAAATACACATCATTTTGCAACTTTTAAATATTTGAGTATAACATATCATTAATAAATTGCATGACATTGTCTGGATAGAATCTAAACAATGTTCACCTCACTACAATACGATGTTTTAACTATTTTGCATAAGGGTTTTGATTGCATTTCCACATCTTCCACAAGTCATGACAATTGCCATTCAGGAATGTATAATATTCTTAAGGTAAGATTAATGTACAGGTTATAAACACAGAACTTACAGGTAGGTTTAATTCTTCACTTTTCCATACAGATCTAGCCATGAGATTGGCTGTGTAAGATGTCCCTGGCTCTTCTAACCTGTGTAACCAACTCTGTAATATTTCAAGAACAATACAAAAATTATGTAGATTTTTCTCGCAATGAATTTATACTGGAATATATATTAGCCTGGTTAGCTGATATGTGTTATTTCTTTAATTATAACATGTGACCAAATACACAGCGAGTGGCATGGTGAAAACATGTCATAACTGTCAATTACCCACATACTATAATCATCTCATAGCTATCACCTAACAATGAATGCTGTAATCATCCAGGCCTATAAAGTATTAAACTATTGGCTATCACCTAACAAGACATGCTGTAAACATGCCATTACTGACACTTACCAAGACATGCTTTAAACTTACAATTACTGACACTTACCAAGGCTTGCTTTAAACTTACAATTACTAACACTTACCAAGGCATGCTGTAAACTTCCATTACTGACACTTATCAAGGCATGCTGTAAACTTGCATTACTGACACCAAGGCATGTGTAGACTTACAATCACTGACACTTACCCAGGCATGCTGCAAAATTGCATTACTGACACTTACCAAGGCATGCTGTAAACATGTCATTACTTACACTTACCAAAACATGCTGTAAACTTGCATTACGGACACTTACCAAGTCATGCTGTAATCATGCCATTACTAACACTTACCAAAACATGCTGTAAACATGCATTACTGACACTTACCAAGGCATGCTGTAGACTTACAATTACTGAAACTTACCAAGGCACGCTGTTTACTTACAATCACTGACACTTACCAAGGCATGCTGCAAAATTGCATTACTGACACTTACCAAGGCATGCTGTAAACATACGATTACTTACACTTAACAAGGCATGCTGTAAACATATCATTACTTACAC
This sequence comes from Mytilus coruscus, assembly GCA_017311375.1. NCBI lineage: Eukaryota > Metazoa > Mollusca > Bivalvia > Mytilida > Mytilidae > Mytilus > Mytilus coruscus. The sequence continues at coordinate 7,860 of JAASAO010000236.1, forward strand.
TTACTAAGTCATGCTGTAAACATATTATTACTTACACTTACCAAAACATGCTGTAAACATGCAATTACTGACACTTACCAAGGCATGATGTAAACATATCATTACTTACACTTACCAAGGCATGCTGTAAACATGCAATAACTGACACTTACCAAGGCATGCTGTAAACATGCAATAACTGACTCTTACCAAGGCATGCTGTAAACATTCATGATCATTGGTTTCCTGGGCCATCCTTATTGCCTCATGTAATGCAGCTAATGATTCATCTCTGAAATAAATTCCATTAACAATTAAAAGAGTTTATGAAGAAGATATGACATAATCTAACTATGCAAAAGAAGGTGGAGTACTGTGTGTTTTACGTTAAGATTGTAATGCATTTTAACCTGTCAGACTGAACTGTTATCAGTAGTTCATTTTCTACTATTCTATTAACATAATTCAAACAGTTGATACAACTATAAGGGAACTCTACCAAACAGATATTTAGGAGGCATTGGTTCAGTAGTTATTTATTTAGTTGATACAAATACTATTATTCATTTTACAAAGAACATGTACAGAGTTCCTGAAACTGTCCAACAAGTCAGTCCTAACTGTCTAAATTTCATCCGGTCTGCCACTCAAATGTTTCGAGCAGCTCTGATTGTCCAGCTGTTTTTCCAACATAAAAGGTCACTGCATCATTCTGTATTTGGTCAAAGCACAAGACACTGGTTTAGGGTTTCCCCATAAAAATGTCACCAGAATGTGTAATTTTTTGAACCAGTTGAAGTAATGAACAATGGTGGACCACCAAGTTTTGAAGGAATACAAAAGTTTGCACCCTGTCAGTCCTAGGTCTGACAAAATAAACCCAAAGCTTCACAAACTCTGCATAAATGTGATTTACTTACATTACACTTGAAAATCATACTGACTAGTTCTAAAATTGGCACTTGTCTCATAATTTCTTCTCCAAAATAGGAAAGTAAGTAGGCCAATAAAATAAAATACATCTTTGAAAAGATAAATAAGTTTTGAAACACTATCTTAAAATCCTACAAATACAAGGCTATTTTTAATACTACCGTATAGTCAAATTAACTTTACCTGTGTCCAAATCTGTAATGCAGTGATGCAAGGTTCAGTGCAGCATAACGTCTACTCACTGCTTCTTCTCTGTTCTTGCTACCTTGACTGCCATCGGTGCCAATATTTGTATTACGATCAAAGTAGTGATAGAGGTTATGTAGTGCAGTACAGTATTCCTTAACACGTAAACTGTTCAGATAACTTAAGAAATGCTAAAATATATAAATAAGTTATGTAAAGCCCTTTGGTGAATATCCAGTAGTAAATTATTTTCATATTAAGGATAAAATATTACAACATATCCAATTTTAGCATTTGAAATATGGGTGGTCTAAGAGAATTGTGGATAATTTTGATTTTCACTGCTCCTTGTCAAGAAAAAAAACGGGATTTAAACATATATAATGCATTATTTTAAAGAACAAATAAAAGGTTTATTGCAATAAGTAATTATAAGCAAAAAAATGTACAGTTATGTGTATCAGAATTGTCCAATCAAATGTGATTTATAAACTAACATTAGCTGCAATTTGGGCCATTTCAACTATTTTTTTTTTAAAATCTAATTATTTACAGCTAATAATAATATAACTTGCAGCTAGGAAAATTAAAAGTTCTTATTAAGTCATTCTTTAACTTACAGCCTCAGCCATGTCAGGATTTGATCGTAACATATCAGTTATCTTTTCTTGTAGCTTGGCTGGTGATAAAGCCTCATTCTCATTATGTTGCAATAAAATCCTGAAAAATTTAAGAACAATCAAATGTGACATCTAATTCTGCCAGACTGTTAATCAGTCAGCGAAAACATAGAGTTAAACATCTTAAAACTTTTGTTTAGAACTATAAAAGTTCATTCATTTTATAAGGTGAACACTGAATTGATTAAAATTTTCTGTTTAAAATTTCATTTATAATCATTTACAAAACAGATCTTTGTTACTTCTTCATTAAGTCATATAAGTCATATCGAAATTATTAAATGATTTTAATCAAATCTATCCTAAAAAAATTTGATTGTACCTGCAGGCAATACAAAGATATGCTATTCTGGAACTGACAAGTTCACCAAGCTACAGAAGAAATTTGACATTATCCATTTGCATGTAGATTTTTTTTTTATCAATTCACCATCCTTTAATGGTGAGAATTTTTAAATCCTGCTGGGAATTGTTTGAATTATATTCTGGAAGTCTTGTCTAAAGTTGATCACCTATCATATAGGAGTCATATACACAAAAATTCCCAAGTCAGGAGCCCGTTGTTTAGTGGTTGTCGTTTGTTGATGTGGTTCATAAGTGTTTCTCGTTTTTTATATAGATTAGACGGTTGGTTTTCCTGTTTGAATTGTTTTACACTAGTCATTTTGGGGCCCTTTATAGCTTCCTGTTCGGTGTGACTCAAGGCTCCGTGTTGAAGACCATACTTCAACCTATAATTGTTTACTTTTTTACACATTGTGACTTGGATGGAGAGTTGTCTCATTGGCACTCATACCACATCTTATTTATATCAACTTACAAATTAAATGAAATGGAGTATAAACATCATAGCACTCACTAAAGTGCTAGGGTTATATCAAAATGATTTTGTGAGAGACACATCGCACATGAGTTTAGTACTGTAAACCCATATCTCTTCATATCTCATTTCCTGTATCTGCTGTATATACTTAGTAATGGTTACTCTCAAATACCATCACCATCGTAAAGCAGAAAGTATATCATGTATATGTAACAGCTATTACAAAAATATTCTAATCTGAGTTAAGTGAAATGTTATCTTTTCAGCAGTTTTGTTTTTAAGTATAGGTTCTTATTTTACTATAAAAGTTGTGGAAAAATTCAAGGAATCAGCAAACAGGAAGTAAGTGACTGGAAAAAGCTCACATATCACAACTCATACTGATGACCATATATGAAGTAATTCTGTTCAGTAATACCGGAGAAAACAGTGATGGAAAGACAGATAGACAAAAGATGAACAATGTGATTGCCATATAGCCCATATTCTAAGAATGGTAGTTTAAAATTAAAATTTCTACATTACTACATAGTGTTGCTGTAACATCACTGTCAAGGGTATGGTCTAGGGTTGCCTTTACAGATTACATATTAACATTTTCTGCTCAATTAAAGTTTAACTAGATGTGTCATACGACACGAATGGCCCCACTCGCAAAAAATGCTTGAAGCCATTTTTAGGAGTGGAAATTTGAGAATGAAAGTCTGTATAACAGTTATTTTCACGAAATTTTTAATGTCCAAAGCCCATAATTACGGCACAAATCAGTGGAGCGGAACCAGACTTAAACTCAATCTGTAACTGATCATAGTAGACTCACATTCTAAAAAAAATCAGCTCAATGTGTGAAAAAAAAAGAGACAAAAAGTCTGTATAACTATTTATTCCAGTTTATTCCAGAATGACAGAATGATGGAACGACAGAATGACTTATAAAGGGTAAAACTATATGGCCCAGACAACTTTATGACGGGGCAATAAAAATTAAACATGATTTTAAAACAGTTGCAGGTAGATAACACAACAAGCTCACATTAGTCGATTAAGAGCTCACACTAAACCTTTAGCAGGTGAGGTAGAAACTGCATAAAATCAGATATCTCCTTAAATTTTTTTTTAATATCTCAGTATTTATAAACATACACTTTCCACAGGTCCATTTCAAAATCAATAATGAAACTTTCATTCAATGTACTATATGATATTAAATGTAGAAACATGCAGATCAGATTACCTGTCTTGATATAAAGTATTCTGCCTGTTTGTATGAGAAGTATCCACCATCAACATCATCAGATTTCCTGACAAAAGAAAACATTGACTTGTTAAACATTTGATTCATATCACTTCCATTAACAAAAAACTCTTCTTTACATTATACATGCTATACACTGATTTCTGATGTTTTAAATGTTTTATAGACAAACTGGATCCCTGCATCCTTAAAATGACAATTTTAATCTGCATCCTTGACATTTTCTATTTATATGTTATTCAATCTTACCTACAGAAATATATAAGTTTTATAAAGTTTCACATTTATCTAAGCCTCAATATGGAAATTATTCATATTATGAGCTCAACATACTGATGTTGATTTTATGCATAACAAACATGGAACTGAAATTTTATTTATATGTTCATCGAAAACAAAATACTTTAATGGAAAGATAACGATTGGAATCAAGTGAGTAAAATCTAAAAATCAAAAATTCAAATATTTCAAAGGTATTATTATAATCTACAGATTTCTTTTGTACTACAGCACTACATGCTACTCTAGTAAGCTCAATCCTAATTCTACCAAACTGACTAGTAACATAAATTACTTAGTGATCCCCCAAAGTATAAATTCAACATCATGAGAGCTCTTTTCTGTATAATTCAATATCAGTGGTTACTGGTACAATGTCAATTAAAAGTCCTCAAAAATACCATGGCCAAGGTAAGTTTTCTTACATTGTCAACTTTTAAATAAAAATAGAATGACTAGTATTGGATCCATCAATGTTCCACCAATTAATTTAGATGTTGCCATGGTAATATCTATCAAATGATGTACTAAGACTAAGGCCATTCTTAGATCTGCTAAGATGACTTGTGATACAAGTCAACTAATGATCCACCAAAATACATACCCATCACCATGGTGACTTCTTTCAAATGACTTTCCCAGACCAAGACCACTCCTAAATCTACCAGACTGACTTGTGATGGAGTCAATTAATGATCCACCAAACTGATCACTCTCATCCATCCCCATTCCTACTTGTCCAGCCTCATAATAATCCTTATATCTCGTAAATAATTTTGTCACTTGGGAAAATGATAGCTTTTCAAATGCTACTATCATTCTTCTAAGGAACAGACCTGTAAATAAAAAAAACATCAAATATATTGAGAAATACAAATTATAATAAACTGTTATCACAGAGATATGTCTCGCTTTTTTGCAATTTCAATAATGCAAATGTTGAAATTAAAATAGCAACACTTTAACATGTAAGTTTTGCAAATATTCAAAGTCAATGAACCATGACTGAAGGTACATGGCTAAACAATCTCCATGGAAATGAGATGTGCCAATGCTAATACAACTGCATACCAAATACCATTGACTTGTCATAAGAAGTTCCCTTTAAACAAACCTAAACACAAACTAATACATGTAAACTAAGCAAAATTTCAAAGTCAATAAACCATAACTGAGGGGGCGGGGTCAAATAATCTCCATGGTAATGATATGTGCCAATGCTAATACAACTGCATACTAAATATCATGGACCTATCACTAGTGGTTCCCCATAACTGACCTAATCACAAACTAATACATGAAAACTAAGCGAATGTTTCAAAGTCAACAGACTATGACTGAGGGGGTGGGGCCAAATAATCTCCATGGAAATGAGATATGCCAAGCTTATAAAACTGCATACAAATTATCATTAACTTACCACTAGTGGTTCCCCATAAACTGACCTAATCACAAACTAATACATGAAAAACTAAGCAAAAATTTCAAAGTCAATAGACACATGACTGAGGGGGCAGGGCCAAATAATCTCCATGGAAATGAGATATGCCAATGCTTATACAACTGCATACCAATTATCATTAACTTACTACTAGTGGTTCCCCATAAACTGACCTAATCACAAACTAATACATGAAAACTAAGCAAAAGTTTCAAAGTCAATAGACCATAACTGAGGGGTGGGGCCAAATAATCTCCAAGGTAATGAGATGTGCCAATACTAATACAACTGCATACCAAATATCATTGACTTACCACTAGTGGTTCACCATAAACTAGACCTAATCACAAACAAATACATTGTTGACGCCGCCGCCAGAAACAGCATACGTATGTCTCGCTTTTCGACTCCATCAAGCGAGACAAAAACCTTCAGTGTATTTTTTTTATTCATAGGTATCATAGAGTGATGGATTAATTGATTGATGTTTAAAGTCACTTTCAGCACTATTGTGCTATTTTGTGGTGGTCAGTTTTTATTGGTTGAGTAAGCCAGAGGTCCCCAAGATAACCACCAAACTGTGGTACGAAAACTGACAATCCTAGTCTTATTAAGATTGGAGTCTAACGCACCTGGCATGTTCCCGATTCGAACTCACAACCTCAGTGTTGACAGGCTAGTGATACAGTAGTTTTAACTCTTTAGACCACTTAGCCCCTCAGGTTTAATAGATGAAAGATTTATAATGAAATGAAAAAAATAGCATTATACACAGTAAAACACCAGTGGTAAAGAAATCATTGCTATTAACTACTGAGATGATGATACACCAAAAGGGAGGAGCAGTCCATCAGCAGTTGTTTGGCTCCAGTTGTAGCAAAGCTACCATATTTGGTATATTTGAAAAGTTTTTCTGAACTAATCTTAAAAATACACACTCAGAGCTTAACTATTCCGTATATAATTTACCTAGTATACTACTAGCACTGATGACACCATTGGATGGGTCACTTAGTTGTTTTGTCACATCCTGGAAGAAATCCATCAACAGTAATACACCTTCCTGGTAAAATCCCTTTAACCTTAAATATAAATACAGAAATAATTGCATTATCATTTCAATGAATCTATCAACCCCAAGTGTGCATTGCACTTGGATTTCAATTTGGTAATCAAGCTCAACAAAACTTTTGTTGAACTTGCTATTTTAGAAGATCTGGATATATAGCAACAATTACTGTAAACATTCAAATCTGATGTGATTCAAACATAATTCAAACTTTTTCTGACTTAATCAAGCAAAACTATACTTGATTTTCAAAACATTCAAGAGATGGATAATGGTAAGTGAAATATCTACCATGTATTATAAAGCAGGATGGAAGTATAAGACTAACATCATACTTTGGTAACCTTTAGATCTATTCTTTAAAACAATCATTGCTGGGAAATAGCCATTTTGTGGCGAGGCGGCGTAAAGCAAACAAACACAAATCAATCAATCAATCAAATCCTTTGAAGGAAATTGCAGTGTAATTTATATTATACAAATACACAGAATTTATTTTATCATATGACCTTGACATTTATCATTTGGGATACTTTTAAAAATGTTGGGTAAGTTTATATTCTTATATAAAATATTAGTTGTGAAGTGTGAGACTTAATTTGAATTAAAGCTTGACTGCTGGAAAAAAAGTGATAATGCTTGATTTGACAGAGACAACTTTGTTTTTTTTACTCCTTAATGTAAAAATACCCAATAAACTAAACCCAATGGTGCATTTAGACAAGTTGTTTTAAAATTCATATCTTATAATTTGTCTGTCTGTTCTGAGTAATTTGTCTTATCTTCTATGAATAGAGATCAAATAAATATGGTGTAAAACAAAGTCTTCTTTGTCAATACAAATACAAACCGTTCAGCAAATATTTCATAGTGTGTTTGTTTCAGTATAGGCTGAACTTGGTCAGTTAAATCTTTCAAGGTCATGTCAGGACTCTAAAATGAAAGATATAAAAGTATGTGAAGTAATACCAACTGTTTAAATTTAATAAAGATAATTGCACTAAATACTTTCCTCCCCAACCTTAGGATTTTACTATGATAGATTTTTTTTAAAGTTGATCATTTCATTGCATGTGACCCTTAAAACACAGGAAAACCAGTTATCCCTTAACTAGCAGAAAAAAATTCTAGTTATAAAGCAACCTGCTCAAAATATTTCATTCCATGGGGTATAAAAATAGGTAAGTTTCTCACCTGGATTAGTTTGAGGATTGATGTCATGAAGTCTCGCTTTTCTCGTTCTTTAAATTTTTCTTCACTATTGGTATCTTGAGCACCGAATCCCACAAAAACAGGAGGCTTCTGACGTCTTCTCATTTCTATGTACTCATATATCAGCACCATTAATGAAATCTTGTGTGGTGTGACCTGTTCCTTTAGTGGTTTTTTACCAAAAGGTCCAAATATAAACAAGTCTTTCTGATGATTTAATGCACTTGACATTTTGTCTGTCTACTGTAATTGTATAAGATAAAAATAAAAAGCAATCATTTGTTTTATTCTGAAATCACCAATTTACAGTACAAATAAAAGTGTATAAAGAAGCTTTTGGTTCATTGATAGTTTGGTAAGCATATACTTTATAAGCCACATTTCTGTATGTGCCTGTCCCACACAATGTCCACAGACCTGAGGCCGTCTGTCAAATTTTAATCCCACACAATGAGCGGAGATATTTCTTTTTCTCTCTCTAGCAAGTCCTGAGCCTGTAATGCGGTATAACTAATCATTAAGTAATTTATCAATTACAATTTAGATATTACAAAATCATTCAATTCTGGTCTCATCATGTGTGATATTTTATAAGCAATCATTCTTTAAATAATTTGCAGCAGAAGAAAAGATAAAAGATTTCTAACTAGAAATTCCAAGAGAATGCATCACTCTCACGGTATCTATGCCATGCTGTAAACCACTTTCTAACCAAATACAAAACCTATATATACCCCTTGAGTTACGTAGCTACTGACTTTTAATGTTGAGTGCTCAATTAACTAGTTTAACTCTACCATATGTTCATCTGCCTGTCACAAGACTGGATCCTTGTCGGAGTAATGGCTGTATCTTAATACTTTGTGTCACATAGGGAATTTGCTAATGTTGACAAACTTTTTATGGTTCCTGTTAACTTTACTCACTTTGCTTTCCTCTGGGGGATTTATAGCCTGATATATTGTATCAACACTCGTCTACAATAGAAGACCATTTCTGTGTTGTTGGGTCCTGTCTCACTGACATATTCCCAACACTTATTCTTATACAATTTAATTACATATTGAAAGATTTTGTTTCTTGTAATTTATGAATTATTTGAAAATGAATAACTTCTAGCATTTTGTTTTCAATCGTACCACAGAGAAATAAGGAAATTTCAAAGGTCACATTTAATACCTTTTCCAAGCCAGGTTTTGTTCAGACTGTTTTCTTTCATAGAAAAAGGGTGCAATGAAATTAATTTCCTTGGATGCAATGGCACCATGTATGCTTCTCCTTCAAAACATTAAGAGGAATTATTGTCCAGGGTTTTCTAATCATCAAATCTATAAAGTCTTGAAAACAATTTCCTCCTTACAATCATACAAATTTACTATTTCAATCTCACTTAGCACTACAGTTTTCAGAAAAAAAAGATAAAAATGTTATAGTATAGAGACAAACAGATAGGACCATAAGTGAACCCAATAGCTCTCGCTGTGTGATTGTTCCTTTTGGCCAAGTGAGCTAATAAAAAGATGGGTTATCACTTTTCTAAATACATTAACTTCATACTCAACTCATCCCCCTTTTATGATAGTGGTTTAAAATTATGTCAATTATCCTCAAGGATTCAATAGTATTTGTACAATACTATATGTATAACATTCATATAACCTACTTACCTGAATAAACAGCTGATCAAATATAAAATCTATCTATAAATTTAAGTTGTTATTGTTCCTGTTTTACCTGTAAAATATAAAAAAGATGTTTTAAACAAAATACCAATTGAATAAATGTAGTAGTGATTACATGCAGGTGATAAAATAGTTTCTAAAATATATGTTTCCCTTAAACATACAAATGATTAGACTAAAACACAGATTTTGCAAAGTATTATAACACGTTATGTAAATATACTAAACTATAGCTATGTCATACTACATTTTCTGCATGTATATAATATTTATAAAATGTAACAGTAAGTGGAGATCTATATCTACTATTCCAAGTTCTCCCTTTGGTACCTCGAATGTATAAAATTGCACCCTCACTCTTAGTCTCATCGTCACTCGATTGGAGGTCATATGATCGTGCAGACGCATAATGGATCTCCTAAAAATAATTAAGCGATATCGATCGGACAAGGATCCTAAACTTCAAGAATTTGATGGGAAGTGTTTGAGTACATTCAGTAGAGAAGACTTATTGCAAGTAGCCGCTAATATAAAGTTGCATTTAAATAACATTCTAGTGCTTCTAGATATAGACGACTCCAAAGAGAATCTATGCAGAGTTGTGAGTTTTGCATTGGAGCAGAAAGACGAATTGAGGGAAGATACGGTAACACAGGAACCTCCTCAGAAAAGGCTAAAACATCAGAAAACAAATCGTCAGGGTGAGTTTTGAATCTTATTTGATATAGCAACGGTTCATGAGAAGAGAATATGATGAGTGTAAAAGTTAATTAATACAGATATTAACGTATTATGTAGTCAAAGTATATGGGTATATATTATGTATATAAATGGCATATATGTAAGTTGTTTGGAATACAAATTATGAAAGTGTTAGAGGAAATTTACCGGAACGCCAGTTGTACGTCTGTGGTATTTTCATACTGAATATGGGACGGAAATGTTACATATTAATTAAATAGTTTGTTCACATTTGAACGGGCACATATAGGCCTATTTTACGGTTTAAATATTTGTTTAGAAAAGTGAGAACGGAAGAATGGAAAGTTCTTTAAGTTAGGCCAATAAAATGTTTGTTTGGTAACTTGAATGTGAAGACAAAGAAAATCTAGTAATTTATTATATTTTTATGTTTATAAATTTTAAAATTCAATGCAATTTGTCTAGAGTTTGGGTTAAATGCTCGAACGTGAATAGAAAAGATAAAAGAAAATTGTTCAAGTTTTTTTTTTTTGAAATATAATAAGGAAAGAAAACATATAAGTTTTGGATATTTTATTTTTATATAATGATTACTGTTCGATTTATGCGAATGTAATTTATTGTGTCTGGGCATGCTGCTTGGATGAAAAAAAAATAATAATGATGTAGATAGTTTTAGAAGAAAATGTTAAAGTTCTGAACGTGTTAAAGAATTTGCGGTGAAAATATAATCTGAAAAGAAAACATATGATTTAAGATATTTTTATTTTTATATAACGACTATTGTTCGGCTTTTACTCTGAACGTGAATATTGTTCGTGCTTTTCTGCGAACGTGGAAATGGTTCAAGCTTTTATGCTGAACGTGAATATTGTTCGTGCTTTTATGCCGAACGTGGAAATTGTTCAAGCTTTTATGCTGAACGTGAATATTGTTCAGGCTTTTATGCTGAACGTGAATATTGTTCGTGCTTTTATGCCGAACGTGGAAATTGTTCAAGCTTTTATGCTGAACGTGAATATTGTTCGTGCTTTTATGCGAATGTGGAAATTGTTCAAGCTTTTATGCTGAACGTGAATATTGTTCAGGCTTTTATGCTGAACGTGAATATTGTTCAGGCTTTTATGCTGAACGTGAATATGGTTCAGGCTGTTATGCTGAACGTGAATATGGTTCAGGCTTTTATGCTGAACGTGAAAATGGCTCAGGCTTCTATGCTGAACGTGAATATTGTTCGTGCTTTTATGCGAACGTGGAAATTGTTCAAGCTTTTATGCTGAACGTGAATATTGTTCAGGTTTTTATGCTGAACATGAATATTGTTCAGGCTTTTATGCTGAACGTGAATATGGTTCAGGCTTTTATGCTGAACGTGAATATGGTTCAGGCTTTTATGCTGAGCGTGAAAATGGCTCAGGCTTTTATGCTGAACGTGAATATTGTTTGTGCTTTTATGCGAACGTGGAAATTGTTCAAGCTTTTATGCTGAACGTGAATATTGTTCAGGCTTTTATGCTGAACGTGAATATTGTTCAGGCTTTTAAGCTGAACGTGAATATGGTTCAGGCTTTTATGCTGAACGTGAAAATGGCTCAGGCTTTTATGCTGAACGTGAATATTGTTCATGCTTTTATGCCGAACGTGGAAATTGTTCAAGGTTTTATGCTGAACGTGAATATTGTTCGTGCTTTTATGCCGAACGTGGAAATTGTTCAAGCTTTTATGCTGAACGTGAATATTGTTCAGGTTTTTATGCTGAACGTGAATATGGTTCAGGCTTTTATGCTGAACGTGAATATGGTTCAGGCTTTTATGCTGAACGTGAATATGGTTCAGGCTTTTATGCTGAACGTGAAAATGGCTCAGGCTTTTATGCTGAACGTGAATATTGTTCCTGCTTTTATGCCGAACGTGGAAATTATTCAAGCTTTTATGCTGAACGTGAATATTGTTCGTGCTTTTATGCGAACGTGGAAATTGTTCAAGCTTTTATGCTGAACGTGAATATTGTTCGTGCTTTTATGCGAACGTGGAAATTGTTCAAGCTTTTATGCTGAACGTGAATATTGTTCGTGCTTTTATGCTGAACGTGGAAATTGTTCAAGCTTTTATGCTGAACGTGAATATTGTTCAGGCTTTTATGCTCAACGTGAATATTGTTCAGGCTTTTATGCTGAAGCGTGAATATGGTTCAGGCTGTAATGCTGAACGTGAATATGGTTCAGGCTTTTATGCTGAACGTGAAAATGGCTCAGGCTTCTATGCTGAATGTGAATATTGTTCGTGCTTTTATGCCGAACGTGGAAATTGTTCAAGCTTTTATGCTGAACGTGAATATTGTTCGTGCTTTTATGCCGAACGTGGAAATTGTTCAAGCTTTTATGCTGAACGTGAATATTGTTCAGGTTTTTATGCTGAACATGAATATTGTTCAGGCTTTTATGCTGAACGTGAATATGGTTCAGGCTTTTATGCTGAACGTGAATATGGTTCAGGCTTTTATGCTGAACGTGAAAATGGCTCAGGCTTTTATGCTGAACGTGAATATTGTTTGTGTTTTTATGCCGAACGTGGAAATTGTTCAAGCTTTTATGCTGAACGTGAATATTGTTCAGGCTTTTATGCTGAACGTGAATATTGTTCAGGCTTTTAAGCTGAACGTGAATATGGTTCAGGCTTTTATGCTGAACGTGAAAATGGCTCAGGCTTTTATGCTGAACGTGAATATTGTTCATGCTTTTATGCCGAACGTGGAAATTGTTCAAGGTTTTATGCTGAACGTGAATATTGTTCGTGCTTTTATGCGAACGTGGAAATTGTTCAAGCTTTTATGCTGAACGTGAATATTGTTCAGGTTTTATGCTGAACGTGAATATTGTTCAGGCTTTTATGCTGAACGTGAATATGGTTCAGGCTTTTATGCTGAACGTGAATATGGTTCAGGCTTTTATGCTGAACGTGAAAATGGCTCAGGCTTTTATGCTGAACGTGAATATTGTTCCTGCTTTTATGCGAACGTGGAAATTATTCAAGCTTTTATGCTGAACGTGAATATTGTTCGTGCTTTTATGCGAACGTGGAAATTGTTCAAGCTTTTATGCTGAACGTGAATATTGTTCAGGTTTTTATGCTGAACGTGAATATTGTTCAGGCTTTTATGCTGAACGTGAATATTGTTCGTGCTTTTATGCTGAACGTGTAAATGGCTCAGGCTTTTATGCTGAACGTGAATATTGTTCAGGCTTTTATGCTGAACGTGGAAATTGTTCAAGCTTTTATGCCGAACGTGAATATTGTTCGTGCTTTTATGCCGAACGTGGAAATTGTTCGAGCTTTTATGCTGAACGTGAATATTGTTCAGGCTTTTATGCTGAACTTGAATATTGTTCAGGTTTTTATGCTGAACGTGAATATGGTTCAGGCTTTGATACTGAACGTGATGTTGTTCGAGCTTTTATGCTGAATGTAAATATTGTTCAGGTTTTTATGTCAAACGTGAATGGAGAGACAGAGAGAAAAAATATTTTGATTTATTGTGTTTGGGCATGATGCTTGGGAGTGAAAGGAAAAAGGATGACGAAGTTGTTAGTAATTTCTCTAGATTAATGTTTCTGTACGTGTACTGATTATTTGTAAGAGGTTAAGATAAAATGATCGGGAATGAAAAAAAAAAAAAGTCTGTTTTCTATAGAGAATTACACAATTACACACATTTGTGGGTTCAGGATTCGTGTTTAAACGTGATAAGGAAGAATTAACTTGGTTGTATTATGTAAAGTAGAGAATATAACAAAAGAAATTGAGAACACGATGTTTCAAATGTTCGTCTACATGAAGGATGTTTGTACTTTAGAAAGGGGTTATCTTTTAACTAATAATGAGAATTTAAAAAAATGCTAAATATGAAGTTGGGACACTGTTATCGGGGTAAAATAAAAAATAGAAAGTTAGATAAGTGAAAAAAAAAACAAAACATAAAAACTAAAGAATAAAAGCTTTGATGATAAGGGACAATTAACATGTATAAAAAGTACACCCCCTTTAAGTTGATTAATGGTTGATTTATATAGCAATATAATAATTATTATAATTGTTCTGTTTATTTACATTAAGGATAAACACTTTGTACATTATTTTGTAACGAGTGTAGGTGGGAACAAATGTCCGAAACTAAAAGTTAAAAAATAATTACAATTTAGCTACAGAGCTTGAGATTGTATCAAGTTGTTAATGACGCTAAAAGAAGAATTTATAATTATAAAATTAAAAGAAAAAAAAAAGAAATAAAAATCATAATAGTATATATATAACTTATAATTTAGCTCGTAAAAAAAAAGAAAGATATATAGAGAAAAAAATACAAAAGAAATAATAAACAACACATGTTAATTTTTGACACATAATAATTTACTGATTGAACATGTTGATAATGATAGTGGTAATGATAAATTGTATACAAAGTAAACTTTCTGGTTCAGACACTAATTGGATGATGTTTGATGATCAGCTGTGGATCAATAATCTGAATATGATCGAAGTTCACATCAGCAGGGTGTATGTTTAAACATGCGGTCAAACATAGACACTTGACAGTTACATGTTTTCAAAGATATCAATATTTTATTAGCAGCAGGTTTCAGTAACATGTTTGCAATAATATTAAGCCCTTGGGTTGCATCAAAGGTTAATTTGCGTGGGAAGGTGGCATTTGTTAATATGTTTCATTTGAAGGTTTATAAACTTGTTATTTACGTTTAATTATCAAAAAGGAAATTAAAGGAAAAGAAAAGAAAAGATAAATAAAATATGAATATAAAAAAAAAAATACATGGTAGTACATACACTAATGTACGTATGCATGTTTTATTAATTTAAATCACTGCCTCAATACTAATTAACAGGCATGTGCAGTTTCAAGTTTAGATGTGTGTGATGTCACCACAAATAATAGGAAGGTGTTTAAGATTTTAAATTCCAAGCAATATCATTGCAGGTTTATTACAAGTCATGTCAATGGACGTGAAGCAAAGGGTTCTGATGATCAATTAAGCTAATTGATAATTATTCCTTGATAAATATGTGATTTATTTGTGTAAATTAGTTCATTTAAGTGGAGTGGTGTATATATGATCAATCTATAAAAAAAAGCATGCCTAAAGGAAACGGTTATGAGAAACTCGATATGTGTGTTACTAGAAGGTATGAAATATTAGTTTATTCAAAATATGATATGTAAAGAAATGTTAACAATGATTCGAGGTGATTTTGGCGTGTTGAATATAAACCATGTGTTAGATCGATGCTTGAAATTAAAAACGGATTACTTTGATTTATTTGTTTAGATGAAAACATTAGAAGATAAAATAGCAGATCTTGAGAAAAAGTTAGAGAAGAAGCAAGCTGATGACGAATTATCTGAATTTGAAAGGGCCAAGAGAGATGTTAAAGATGAGGCTGCCAAAGGAAAGGTGGATATTGATGTCTTACATGAAAGATTAATATTGCTAGACAATTTAGCGCGAAAGCAAAATCATGATTTGAAGGACAAAATAAATTTGATTTTAAGTAGATTTCATATTCACAAAAATAGACCGAATTTTGCAGCAGCGTTAGTACTAAAACTTGTGTGCAACAAAGAAGAGGAAGCGATGCTTGATAAAGAACAGAAGTTACTTAAGACATTTGGTTTAAATGATGTTCATAGTGACAATTATAATATGCAGTCACATAATTTTAATTTGCATGGGCCCGGTTTTATGGGAGGTTCTTTTGGACAAACACAAGGTCACACTTACAGAATGCCTCCTCGTTTTTCAGGTTCACCTCGTCACGGTAGGCCTCGTGGTAATAATCACAATCTGTGTTTTAAATGTAATAAGCCTGGTCATTTTGTTCGTGATTGTACAGCTACACTGGTTCCCACAAGTTTAAATTAAATCGTTTGACGTAATTAGCAAGTAACAATAACCACCTTTCATTCTGTTAGTTAACAAATTCCTACTTATTTCATTTCAGGATAAATTTCGTTTAAAACCATGGGAATTTGATATTAATTTGGGAACAGATCCTACGTCAGTTACAGTTAGACAACCGACTTTCGTTAATTTTGAAAACAAAATAATTGATAATGATAGGGAGGTAAATTCAGCAGAGGAGGTTTATTCAAAAGCTACGGATGGTGTATCTCCAGATATACGAAACGTGAAATTCTTTAATCCGAAGACTTTTGTAGCCGGACAAATTCACAGTAGGTTGCATCAATGGCAAAAGATATTACCTTGTTCGCATTCTTCAGATGAAATTTTGGATTGGCTAGTTCACGGTGTAAATATTAATAAATATATTGTACATTTTAAAGGAGATTTCTGGGGGCATTTTTATGATGATAAGTTCCCACCTTGCAGAATATTCAATAATTCGAATAAATGCAAAAAGTTTTCTTCTTTCATAACAGAAACAGTTATGGAAAGATTGAAAATGGTTCCATTGAGTGTATAGGAAAAGTAGGTTTAGTAAAACCACCCACATTGTCGCACCGTTAACCGTAGAGCCGACAAAACCTAGACTTTGCATTAATCTAATGTATTTGAATAATTGGATCAAAGATATACCTTTTAGTTTAGACACTTTAAAAATGTACCTCAATCTGTCAGAGAAAATGCATATTTTACTACAATAGATGATAAATCAGGTTTTGATAATGTTTCGTTATCCGAGGATTCCAAGACTAGTGGGTTTCCAGTGGGGTGGCTTCTATTTTATTTGCAAAACGTTACTGTTTGGTTTCAAACTATCTAGCTACATTTATCACACTTTAAATCTGCAAGCAACATCTTATATTAGAAGGAAATTTTTGATCCCTGTACATTTGTATATAGATGATCGTCTTATAGAGGAAGTAAGAAAACCTGGTTTAAAGACAGGGTTCAGTTGCGCTTTATTGGCAAATTACATCGTTTGTGAAGTGGTAACTAGATTAGGATATTGCATTAATTTAGACAAAACCGTGTTCATCCCGTCACAATCAGTAGTATTTTTGGGATTTGTAGTTGATTCTGTAGCTAGATGTTTCAGAATAACTGAGTCAAAAAAACAAAAATTTATTACTTTACGCGAGAATTGTTTAGGAAAAAGTGTTGTTACGGTGCTAGATTTACAAAAAATAGTGGGTCGCTGTATTTCTTTTATGTTAGCTGTTCCGGCAGCAAAACTTTACACTCAAGAGATGAACAATGCAATCTCATTAGGAATCCGCAAACAAACAAGTATTACAATGACAAAAGATTTAAAAGACGAGATTATTAATTGGCGCTTTTTGGATTCATGGGCAGGAAAGTTGGAATGGAAAAAAGAACGGCATTTAGTTGTAAACATTTATACAGATGCTTCTATGTACAAATGGGGTGGATATCTCAAAATAAACGACAGAGAGCACAAAGTCGGCGATTCGTGGGCACAGGAAATGTTATCGCTTCCTATTATGGTACTAGAGGCTAAAGCTTTGTTAAATGTATTAAGGTCAATACGGGAAGACATAAAGGGTAATCGAGTTGACGCAAACGTAGACAATCAGGCCTTGATAGGTGCTTGGAATAACGAAGGTTCCAAATCTATGATATTGAATTCTACTCTCAAAGACATTTTTCAATTGACTTTAGATTTAGACGTAATGCTTAATTTACATTTTGTACCATCTAAATTGAATTTAGCTGATGAGCCATCGAGAAAACGCGACTTTAGATAACGAGACATGGTATAAAATACAAGAGTATTTTGGTGGAAATACAGGACATACGATTGACTTGATGGCTTTAGATTCTAATAGCATGACAGACAGAAACGGTGGTATTCTAAAACATTTCACGCCATGTTTTTCTCCTTTGTCAGCAGGTGTAAATTTGTTTGCCCAAACTGTGGATACAAATGAAAACTGTTATGTATTTCCTCCTTTTGCGTTATTATTACCGGTGTTATCTTATATCAGGGAGAATATGTTAAATTGTACCGTGATACTGCGTGTCGATGGAGTAATAGCCGCATGGGTTCCAACATATTATGAATTTATACAAGATGCTTTTGTTGTTGGTAACAAGGGACAAAGGGGCGTTTTAAAGTATCCTACCAAGAAAGGTTATGTCCAAGATGGTTTTGGGTTACCTGAAAATCTGTGGGCAATTCGTATAAAAGGAAAACCATCCGTATGCATTAATTATGGGAAATTATTATTTCTTAATGAACCACTTGTTTCTAATAAATTTCACTTGATATGTGTTGGTGATTCAATGATAAGATTTTTAGAATGGCAAAAAGATTTTAATAACCCAATGGTAAATGTTTCTTCTCAAAGTGGTGCTCTAGTGTGTGAAATAACACCAACTGTTGAGAGGCTAATTAGGACACACCCACCTAGGCTTATTTTCATTCATATAGGTGTTAATAATGTTAGCAAATCTTTTTTGTTTAAGAATGAGTTCAACCAGTTATTGATAACAACACAAGAATTTGAACATCTAGCGCAAATATTACAGTGTACATTAGAAAGTGATAGGCACGTATCTGTTGTATTATCAGCGATAATCAGGTGTAAAGATGAGGCTATAAACGCAAGATCGACCATTATCAATGAAAAGATAGAAAAGTTATGCAAGCATAATTGTTGGATGTTCATGGATAATTCAAACATTAATTGTAGACATTTGAGAGATCGTGTACACTTGAACGAAGAAGGTCAATCAATTTTTCTCAACAATTTATATAATGTGTTTAAAAATGTTTTGTGAATTTCTGGTTTGTAAATATGTATATGTATATATGTGTATGTGTGTGTATATAAAATTTGGAAGTCAACACTTAGTAATGTGTTTTGGTTATTATTATAAGGTTTTTTATATTTTGTTTTAGGAATATCTCATGAAAAAAATTTGGTGTCCCTACATAACGTGTTCAAGATGTGCAGTAACTAATGACATAGATTTTAAATATTGCAAAGCGTGTGGTTTTGCTAGGGAGAATAAAGCCACTGACTACCAAGATGAAATAAAAAAAGAGGAGGTTTTGAATAAAATAAACAATAGAATTAGTCAACTAGATGCTCTCCTAGATTCAGCTAGTTATTCTAAACAGAAATGCAGCTTGAAGAACGAGATGGAAAAATTTTTCATCTTTTTAGATTCGCGAAAAAATATTAATAATGCAAGTCCAGAAGATATTAGAAAATTTCTCATTTTCAAAGAAAAGGGTGGGAAAACGCAGTTACATGTAACCAACTGTCCTTTGCGCACTAAACACGGCCTTCAAGTATGCAAATGCCCAAGGACGTTGGCATCAGTCTGTTGATTCTTTACTAGGCAAAATCAGAGCATTATTCAGAGATGAGGGTCGATCAGGCGAGTCGAATCCTATGCTTCTTACGGGTAACCCGGCTGCCTCACATTTGTTAAAAAAACATTTGCAGGTCATAAATCAGGAACAGGCTAACGCTAGCATTTCTGTAAAACAAGCTACTCCATTAATGTTTAGTAAGTTAGGAAAGTTATGCAGACATTTATCATATGAGTTTCAGAATAGGTAGATCCTATTTCGAAATTTCTGTATGCAAGAGACCTGGCTTATTTTTCAATTTTATGTCATTCTGGTAGTAGAGGGGGAGATCTTGGTTTATTGACTGCAGATAGATGTTTTCAAATACCTGACTCGGATGGGATTTTTGTGTCGCAAACGGCTGGTAAAGTCGCTACTTTAGATAATCCAAGAAATTTCATAGTCCTTCCTTCAAAGGACTCTGATATTTGCCCGGTAAAAAACTTTAAAAAGTACATCACCAACGCTAAGGAGTTAAGTATTACTCTTACGGAAGGATATGTTTTCCGCATACGAGACAAAGGGTCATGCAAAATTGTAAATGAACCAGTTACTTCATCTTGCATGACAGAGAGACTTAAATTGCATTTAAATGTGTTAAAATTATACGAAGGGGAAACTTCCCACAGCAGTAGAAGAGGATGTGCAATTACGTTACGTATGCTAGGGGTTAATGATGAAGCAATTAATCAACACGTAGGGTGGGGCACAAAACATATGGTTGATCATTATGCCAATGTAGGGAAATTGATAAGTCCTAAAGGACCGGCTTCAGTTTTGTCGCAGGCTGCGGAAAAATTTGGACAAGGGAAATTCTTCGTTTGATAAAGTTGCTAATCAATATACTGATTTGAGCAAATTGAAAAGTTTCAGTTTCAATTAATGATGTTTATGTTGAAACAGTTAGGGCAATATAGCAAATGTTCTGAAATTGGAACATACTTCTATTTATCAGTATTGGATATGTTTTAGAATCAGTATTGTTGTATAATAATGAAGTTTGAACATTAAATACGGTTTTGTATTTGGTCAGTTATGTAATATTATTTCACCGAGGCCCGTTTTACACATCGTTGGTTTGTTGAATCCAATATCTTATATATGAGAGGAACCGTTGTGAACTTGTAATATTCCATTATTCCAAGTTCTCCCTTCGGTACCTCAAATGTATAAAATTGCACCCTCACTCTTAGTCTCATCGTCACTCGATTGGAGGTAGAAGTAGAGCATGATCGCTATGTGGATTGAATACACTTGCATTGTCCATTTAGTGGTTATTATGCAAAAAAAAAAAAACAAACAAACAAACAAACAAAACAAAACAAAACAAACAACAAACAACAAAAAAAAAAAAAAAAGTGTTACTAGTTGTTAGTTGTCTCATTGGATATTTACCATATCCTTTAATTTATGCGGGGTCGTACTAGGGAATTATGCAGTTAACAAAAGGTACCAAAGATATGCACATATTAGTATGATGAAGGTGTTGTCCAGGTAAAAAATTAAGGTTAGCTCCGCCATAATGATCCACAATGGTTTTCAACAGAAGGTCATTGTATTTGTTCTTGTTTAGCGATGTTCGGACGTTATGGGATATAAAAATTATATATTCATTAGATATCAATATAGCCAGTACTTGGTCTACTCGTTGGGTGTGACTGTTGCTACTGCTTGTCTTAATAGATGGTAAAATTGCTTAACACAGTCATTTTGCTCGAATACATAAACATGTTTTTTTTTTTTTTTTTTTTAAAAACATGATGGACTGAAATGTTCATCACGAACTTTTGAACAAGTCAAGTTGTTGTACCCATGTATATAGTATATTTTGTCTCTTTTTATGGTTGAGGATATATGATTTGAAGAACAGCTACATATATAATTATTTAAACATTTAGAAATGTTGTTTAGGCACGAAGTTGCAGTATGTAACTAAAATACGTATGCAATATACTCATACACGTACATGTAAGTGGCAGGTTGTAAGGAAACAGATGCAAACAGGAAATGTGATTTAACGCAGATGCAACACAATTGGAACATTTATTTGGTTGATAGATATCTGGAAACCTGTTAATAGTCTGTATTAATTAGTTCACTTGATTCCTTTCATCCCTTTTCAGACCTCTTATGGTTTGTTGAATCCAATATCTTATATATGAGAGGAACCGTTGTGAACTTGTTATATTCCACTATGCTTGGCACTGTGAAGATAGTGTTATCGGACTATTGAATAAAATCAATGGTCATGTCACCTTGAGACCTCTTTCTCAACTTTGGGCCCTAAGTTGAGAAAGAGGTGTTAATGTGGCATACCTGACCCACTACTGAATGAAAGCTTGTTTAGTGTATCTATACTCTAGCCTAGTTTCCCAGCTGATCTCTGTATACAACAGGGAAAAGCTGGGAAACTACGTGTTGATTAATTGCTTCATCATTAACCCTAGCATAAATAATGAAAGCTTGTTTAGTGTATCTATATTTAGCCTAGTTTCCCAGCTGATCTCTGTATACAACAGGAAAAGCTGGGAAACTACGTGTTGATTAATTGCTTCATCATTAACCCCTAGCATAATAATGAAAGCTTGTTTAGTGTATCTATACTCTAGCCTAGTTTCCCAGCTGATCTCTGTATACAACAGGGAAAAGCTGGGAAACCAGGCTAGAGTATAGATACAATAAACAAGCATTCCTTCAGGAGTGTGTCAGGGCTAAGAAACAGGTGGTAAAAGATCTTTGATTTGCTGAAGTTTTTTAGGAAAGTTTTTCTCTTTCAACCAACAAATATGGTTAATATATTTTTAGGAATGAAAGATTTATAAAAGATTTTATATTTATGTCTGTTCAGTTTTAGTATCAACCCTGCAACCTGTACTATCTTCAGGGTATAATCAATTATCAAGTAATTTATCAATCATGAATCAGATATTACATCATTCAATTCTGGTCTTATCATGTGTGATATTTTATAAGCAATCATTCTTAAAATAATTTGCAGTGGAAGAAAAGATAAAAGATTTCTAATTAGAAATTCAAAGAGCATGCATCACTCTCATGGTATATATGCCATGTCATAAACCCTTCTAACCAAATACAAAGCCTGTATCCCCATGAGTTATGTAGTTACTGACTCTTAATGTTGAGTGGGCAATAAACTAGTTTAACTCCACCATATGTTTATGTGTCTGCAACAAGACTGGATCCTTGTCAGAGAAATGGTTGTATCTTGATACTTTTTGTCCCATAGGAATATGCTAATGTTTGACAGGTCTTTTATGATACCTGTTAACTTTATTACTTTTTATACTCAGGGTGATTTATAGCTTAATATATTGTATCGACATTCGTCTATAGCGGAAGACCATTTCTGTGTTGTTGGGTCCTGTCTCACTGACATATTCCCCACACTTATTCTTATACAATTTAATTACATTTATTAAAGATTTTATTTCTTTCAATTTATCAATAATTTGAAAATGAATTACTTCTAGCCACATGTTTATCACCTGACCACCGAGATATATGAATTTTCAAAGGTGACATTCTATTCTTTTTCAATACAGGATTGGTTCAGACTCGCTTCTTTTAGAGAAAAGGATGTATAGTGGTTTCCTTAAATGTATTGCCAACATGTATCTTACCCCTTCAAAGCATAAAGAGGGATCATTGTCCAGGGTTTTCCAATCATCATTTCTTTAAAGTATTGAAAACATTTTCCCCTAACAATCAAAGAAATTTACTATTTCAATTTCACTTAGCAAAAGAGTTTTTAAAAGAAGATAAATCTGTCAAAATTTGGAGACAAACAGATAGGACTATAAGGTGATCCCAATAGCTCACACTGCTCCGTTGGACCAGGTGAGCTAAAAAAAGAGAAAAAAAAAGGGGGGAGGGGGTGTTTATATCTTTTTTCAATACTTTACCCCATCCACCCCCTTTTGTATCAAGATTTAAAACTATGTCAATTATCTTCATGAACTTAAAAGAATTTGTACAACAACATTATATGAATAACATTCATAACATTCATATAACCTACTTACCTAAATGAACAGCTGATAAAATATATAAAATCTATTTATAAACTTTAATTGTTATCGTTCCTTTTCAGTATCTGTAAAAGACAAAAAAGCTTAAAAACAAAAATACCAATAAAATATAGATTCTTACATTGATACCAGTGGATTATCGGATTTATCCAATCGAGATAGTTAAATTATCAATTTTAAAGTCTGAGCCTCGGCAAGGACTTTAAAATTTATAATTTAACTATCGAGATTGGATAAATCTGATAATCCACGAGTAATTATGTAAGAATCTGTTTCTCTAATGATTAAAACATTAATTCTTCATTTTTTGTTAAACAAAAATCCCCTTCGAGTGCCTTCCACATTTCACAAAATTGTCAATTTCATTAACACCTGTTAGCATATTTTGATTCATTCAGTGAGTTGACAAAGGTTATGACCCTTAAATTCATTCAATCATCTTCTGAGATCACTGGCAACCACATGTTGATTAATTTTTTTTATACAATGAAAGCAGAAAGGTATAAATTGTCAAAGAATTAGAGAAATAAATGTAGTAGTGTTTACACACAGGCAATAAAATAATTTCTAAAACATATGTTTCCTCTAAACATACAGACCATTAACCAATAACTCTGGTTTTGCTAAGTATAACACATAATATGTAAATATACTAAATATATAGTGATGTAAAGCTACATTTCCTGCATGTATATAATATTTATAAAATGTAAATGCTAGTTGAGATCTATATCCACTATGCTTGGCACTGTGAAGGTAGTGTTATCGGACTATTGAATGAAATCAATGGTCATGTCACCTTGAGACCTCTTTCTCCACTTTGGGCCCTAAGTTGAGAAAGAGGTAACCTGTTGATGTGGCGTTCCTGACCCACTGTTGAATGAATGCCAGTTCAGTGAAGCTGTATTCTGGTATGGTTTCCCAGCTGCTCCCTGTAGACAATAAGGAGCAGCTGGGAAAACAGGCTGGATTGTAGCTCTTCACTGAACCGGCATTCATTCAGCAGTGGGTCAGGGCTAAGAAACCGGTGGTAAAAGATCTTCGTTTTGTCATATTCATAGTTTGTTTTTTTCTTTTTCTACCAACATATATGCTTCAGTTGTATGATGGTCAACAGAATTGTTTTTACTTTCTGAATTGTATATAAATTCAACATTTTGTTACTTGGAAATGAAGGATCTGAAGAAAAAAATGAAGTGTTTATAGACTGACAGTTTCTGACATTAATTTATAGCTCTATTTTAGCAACATCAAAAAACATTATTCATAAAATATTGATGTAAGATTGTACAAAGCAGCATAATCACTTTCTAAAAATATCATAAAGCTGCTCACAAAATTACTTATATAATATGAACATATTATAAAATAATCAATCCTTTCAAAACATAAAAAGGAATTGTTGTCCAGTATTTTCCAATCATCATGTCTGTAAATTTTTTTGCCTTAATTTACAATCATATAAATTTACTATTTTTCACGTGTCACATGTATTTGGGAGAAGATAAAAAACATCAAAGTTTACTTTAGTTTAGTGACAAACAGATAGGACTATGATTGATCCTGATAATAACTCTTACTGTTCCTTTGGGTCAGATGAGCTAAAAAAAAAAAGAGGGGTTAACAATTTTTTAAATACATAAACTTTTACCCAACAAATCTCCCCTTTTATGATAGTGGTTGCATCTTTTGAACAAATTCTTAAACAGGGTTTAAAATTATGTCATTTATCCTCAAGGATTTAATAAAATTTGTACAATACTATATGTACAACATTCATATAACCTACTTACCTGAATAAACAGCTGATAAAATATAAAATCTATTTATAAACTTTAACTGTTATCGTTCCTGTTTTATCTGTAAAGAGAAAAATGATGCTTTTAAACAATAAAATCAATGGAAAAAATATAGCAGTGTTTATACACAGGTATTGAAATAGTTTTTAAAACAAATGTTTCCTTAAAAGACACAAATGATTAGACTAAAACACTGATTTTGCAAAGTATTAACACGTTATATGTAAATATACTAAACTATAGCTATGTAAAACTACATTTTTTGCATGTATATAACATTTAGAAACTGTAAATGTTAGTGGAGACCTACGTCCACTATGTTTGGCACTGCGAAGATAGTGTTATCGGATTATTGAATGAAATCAGAGACATATAATATTATATGTCTCTGAAATCAATGGTCACGCCACCTTAAGATCTCTTTCTCCACTTAGGGCCCTTCTTAGGGCCCAAAAAGGGCACTAAGTGGAGAAAGAGGTATTGACGTGGTGTACCTGACCCAGTGCTGAATGAATGCTCGTTCAGTGTGGCTTAGTTCTAGCCTGGTTTCCCAGCTGCTTCCTGTATACAACAGGGAAAAGCTGGGAAACCAGGCTAGAATATAGCTCTACACTGAACCGGTATTCATTCAGCAATGGGTTAGGGCTAAGAAACAGGTGGGTACAAGATTTCCGTTTTGTTGAATTCATTGTGAGTGGGCATGTTTTTTTCTTTTTCAACCAAATACTATGGTTTATTTTTGTACAATGGTCTAATGCTAAGATACTGCTGGAAAATTATGATCAGTTTATCAGAAAAATCTGACAGGATTTTAGATTATAATGTGTTTTTAATTTATATGCAAATAATGTAGTTAGTAACATTCCTTATCAATATGTACTGCTAGTTCATCTCATGTAATTTTTAGAGGTAGAATTTCCCAATACATACCATGCATAAATCCAGAGCACTACTGTACTCTCAAAACAGTGTGTATGTACAGAATTGGTATTTAATGGGCATTTTATGCATTCCTATTGTTTACAAGGATTTGACTAAAGGTTTCTGTAAAAAAACAACATTTGTAGATATTTTTTACTTTTTAAATTATGGATTTTGAAAATTATAAATGATGAATAGAAAATTTTCAATAATAAAGATTTTGTTATAGTTGTTAATCAGAACATCATTTAAGCATTGTCCAGAGAATTGTTTTACTTTCTTTCATGTAGATATACTACTCTCACTATGTATTTTTTTTACTTAAAAGTCATGGAAGTTGGAGGAAAATATAAATTGTTAAACTGTGACATTAACTAATAGCTGTAATTACGAAACAACAGAGAACATTATAAAGTTGATGAAGATTGTACACAGCAGCATTATCCCTTTCTAAAATTATCGTACAGGTCACGGGGCCTCGGTGGCCGAGTGGTCTAAGTAGTTACTACTGTAATCACTAGCCAGTCAACACTGAGGTTGTGAGTTCGAACCCCGCTCGTGCGGGTGCACTCGACTCCAATCTTAATTGACTAGGATTGTCAGTTTTCCTATTGAAGGTCGGTGGTTTTCTCCGGGCACTCTGGCTTCCTCCACCAATAAAAACTGGCCGCCACGAAAGAGCCCAAAAGCGGTGCTCAAAAGAGGCGTTAAAACACCAAAAATAAAAAAAAAAAAAAATCGTACAGGTCATTATAAAAATTACTTTTGTACAAGTATGCTGAAAAAAAAAGAATAACACATTTTGCCCAATGAAATTTGATATAAATGGGCTTAATTTTTTTACATATCAGCTAGAAAAAGCTTTAAAATATCAACAATTACATCACTTCTTAATACATAGTGCACATGCTTAAATGCCTTGCCTGTTTTAATATTCATGATTGAATTTATGTTGAAAGTCTTTAAGATACATTGTTTACTGCACGTATCACAAGAGGTCAAGGTCAGAAGAACCCTGCAAGACAGACATGTGCCCTCGACAATTACTCCTTCCATACATCAAATATAGTATACTTATTGTTTATAGTATCTAAGAAAAAACCTGACCCCGAAAACTTAACATTGACCAACGAACCATGAAAATGAGGTAAAGAGCAGATGACTCCTGACAAGACAGACATGTACACTTAACAATCATTCCATACACCAAATATAGTTGACCTATTGCTAATAGTATCTGAGAAAAAGACCAAACCACAAAAACTAAACACTGATAAATTAACTGTGAAAATTAACATGAGGTCATAAAAAACCTGCCAGACAGACATGTACACCATACAATAATTCCATGTAACTAGAGGCTCCAAGGACCCTGTGTCGCTCACCTGATATTTTATTTACAATTGATGCATGATAAATGCAACTGTTGTACTGTCGTTTAGTTTCAGAGATATAAGACTAAAAGTGCGTTTATTTCAGCCATGTGTGCCATGTTGGCAGGCAGGGTCATCATACACAGTGGTCCTCGATATCCTAGTGGTGATTTAAACCAAGTTTGGTTTAATTTGACAGTAGTTTCAGGGAGAATTTTGTAAAATTTATCTAACGAGAAATGCAGTGATGAGAAAGTTTGTTGTTCATAACCCCAAAAAACAAAAGGTAATAAAAATTATCATTAAAGGGCAATCTTTCCTATTAATGATTTCTGCAAACTTCAGTTGATTGTGCAAGGGTTGTATAGCCAGCTGAGGTCGTTAAAACTCTCATTTGTTGTTGCAAAATTCAAGTGGTTTTGAATTGCTTTGTTGATCTTTTTGTATTCAACTTTTAAACAACAAAGTACAACAAATATGATGACTGATACTCATGACACTGAAAATATGGTCTTCATTCTTGTGAAGAAAATGATAAGGTTTGAAATATATCTTAAATATTAATTCAATACCAATACTTTAATTTGTATTGGATTTATCCCAGGAAATGAGAACAAGGGACACAATTAAATTCAATTTTTTCCCTAAATTTCTGATAAAATATAAAATGAAGAACTATATTTTTTAATGAGAATTTTCTTTTTAATAGTTAATTGATAATTTGAACAATATTAATTAAGTTTTAGATCTTGCATGGTTAATTTTCTCTCAAAATTTCTGATATTCTATTAAAGTTTTAAATATAATATGAGGCAGGCATTACCTGTGAAAGGGGATGAAGTCTGTATAAATTAGTATAGGAATTCAAGCATCATTTGCACTTGAATCTGTAGAAAATGAAGCCAAAGTACTGAAACATATCTGCCATTCGACCTATTGTTCGGGATTATAGTTGTGACATCATTTTCAATGTAAAGAAAGAAACACCATCATCAGGTATTAATGTGGTTTTTTTTCATGTTATAGAATTATCAATTATTTTTATTGCCAGTACATTAGTAGATTGTTTTCTATATTGATTTTCTACTGCAGTTTCAGAAAAGAAGATTACAAAAGGAAAACATTTTGTAAAACTTACCAAAATTTACCAAATTAATGAAAATTGTTAAAATCGACTATAAAGGGCAATAACTCCTTAAGGGTCAACTGATCATTTTGGTCATGTTGACTTATTTGAAGATCTTACTTTGCTGAACATTATTGCTGTTTACAGTTTATCTCTATCTGTAATAATTTTCAAGATAATAACCAAAACGGCAAAATTTCCTTAAAATTACCAATTCAGGGCAGCAACCCAACAACCAGTTGTCCAATTCATCTGAAAATTTGAGGGCAGATAGATATTTACTTGATAAACAAGTTAATCCCTGTAAGATTTGCTTTAAATGCTTTGGTTTCAGAGTTACAAGCCAAAATCTACATTTTACCCTATGTTCTATTTTTAGCCATGGCAGCCATCTTGGTTGGTTGGCTGGGTCACCCACAAATTTTTAAACTAAATACCCTAATAATGATTGTGGCTAAGTTTGGTTGAATTTGGTCCAGTAGTTTCAGAGGAGAAGATTTTGTTAAAGATTACAAAATTTACAAAAATTGGTAAAAATTACTTTAAAGGGCAATAACTCCTTAAGGGGTCAACTGACCATTCTGATCATGTTGACTTATTTGAAGATCTTACTTTGCTGAACATTATTGCTGTTTACAGTTTAATTCTATCTGTAATAATTTTCAAGATAATAACCAAAAACGGTAAAATTTCCTTAAAAATTACCAATTCAGGGGCAGCAACCCAACAACCAGTTGTCCAATTCATCTGAAAATTTGAGGGCAGATAGATATTTACTTGATAAACAAGTTAATCCCTGTAAGATTTGCTTTAAATGCTTTGGTTTCAGAGTTACAAGCCAAAATCTACATTTTACCCCTATGTTCTATTTTTAGCCATGGCAGCCATCTTGGTTGGTTGGCTGGGTCACCGCACACATTTTTTAAACTAAATACCCTAATAATGATTGTGGCTAAGTTTGGTTGAATTTGGTCCAGTAGTTTCAGAGGAGAAGATTTTTGTAAAAGATTACAAAAATTTACAAAAAATTGGTAAAAAATTACTTTAAAGGGCAATAACTCCTTAAGGGGTCAACTGACCATTTTGATCATGTTGACTTATTTGTAGATCTTACTTTGCTGAACATTATTGCTGTTTACAGTTTATCTCTATCTATAATAATTTTCAAGATAATAACCGAAAACGAAAAAAAATCCTTAAAATTACTAATTTAGGGGCAGCAACCCAACAACCCATTGTCCGATTCATCTGAAAATTTCAGGACAGATAGATCTTGACTTGATCAACAATTTTACCCCATGTCAGATTTGCTCTAAATGCTTTGGTTTCAGAGATATAAGCCAAAATCTACATTTTACCCTATGTTCTATTTTTAGCCATGGCGGCCATCTTGGTTGGTTGGCGGGTCACGGACACAATTTTTAAACTAGATACCCCAATGATGATTGTGGCCAAGTTTGGTTAAATTTGGCCAAGTAGTTTCAGAGGAGAAGATTTTGTAAAGTTAACGGACTGACGGACGACGGACGCCAAGTGATGAGAAAAGCTCACTTGGCCCTTTGGGCCAGGTGAGCTAAAATATAGTTGACAGATTGCTTAGGGAGCTACCATTTGATTTTTATGGGGGGGCTAGGATGAAAAATTTTGTCCTGCATTTTTTTTTAGTTGTAATCTCTGTCCTGCCTTTTTATTTTTCACTCTATTCGGTCCTGCCTTTTTTTTAAAAAGTTTATCCTGACTTTTTTTAACCTAAATTGTCATCCTGACTTTTTTTTTTTTGCAAGTGTCTCATCCTGCCTTTTTTTTTTTCACTCAAAACTCCTGTCCTGCCTAATCCTAGCCCCCCATAAAAATCAAATGGTAGCTCCCTTATAGTATTTGGGTCACAGTTCAAACCACTAACAATTTTTCTAGAAACTACAGTATTGGGTCAATCAAAGTTTACCCTTTTAAAAGGGATTTTGCTACTCTTGCTGGCCTTTTTCAATTTGATTATTAATGGAGGAAAACTGGTTGCCAGCTGAAGTAATCTGTACCTATAGAGCTACTTAGAATACTCACCCAACTGTATTTAGATTATTATAATTAGTACTAATAGTTTTAAAGTTTTTATATGACATCAAATTCTCATTAAACAGTTGACCTCTTATAAATCTGAACATTGATAACGGCCATCTTTTCATAAAAATGTGGTTATACCATGTTTGATGACCTTCATATAAATATCTATTGATTTAAACTTGCTAAGAAAATTCATTGTAAAAGATTAAAATGTAATTTCTCATTAATTCAAGTTTAGTAGGATGTGATACCCACTCACAGTTAGCTGTGGAAACAGGGGCAAAATCATTATCATGGTTATTTAATATTAAATTTTAAAAGTTCATATCATTATCATGACTATGAACATGTGTACTAAGTATCAAGTATATGTCACCAAAACTTCATCATGTTCATGCAAAATATTAGTATAAACTCATCATTTTGGGACAATGACTATGTTAAAAGTAAATTTACAATTTCAGTCATGTTGATTTATTTGTAGATCTTGTTGTGTTGGTCAGTTTATTCTATTTAAAGTTTCTCTCCATCTTAATACTGTTCAAGATAGTAGCAAAAAACTGTGAAATTTGCTAAGAATTGAAATGTTAGCCAAAAATGAGTTGTCAGATTTCTCCGATATTTTCTCAGTAAGCAGATCTTGACATACTGATAATTTTAATACATGTCAGTTTTATCTCTATAATCTATATTTACCTGAGGTTGCCATGTTTTTTATAAGATTTAACAAGGAATGCTAGAAGTGGACATGCCATTAATCCCTTCTGCCAAGTTTTAAATCATTTAATTTTGTGTGGTTTCAGAGGAAAAGTTATTTGAATAATTCTATGATGAACCATAAATCAAAATGACTAACACCAAGTAATGGCTGGCATATTAGCTCACAAGGCCTTTTACGGCCAGCTGTTGAGCTAATAAAATTTAATTAAATAATAATAAAATGCTCCACTGGGTGCAGCTTGAAACAACCGCAGGGGTTGAACCCTGAACAGTTGAGGCAAGTATAGACACTACATTCAAGCTTGATACAGCTCTGAATTTTGATTTGAAACAGCATAGGTTTCCGACACAGAATGGATGTGGTCAATTTTAGAAATGAAAAATTTGAAATTGGACTTTTACCTATTATGGTCCAATATCCAAAATCTATATACACAGTTTGATTCAGTATATCCAAGTACACCAACAATTGAATTTATTTATTAATGGACAATATAAGCTAAGTTTTTAAAGGGGTTCACTTCATCAAAATATATATACATGTATATAAAATGTGGTTATACCATGTTTGATTACCTTCTTATAAATATTTATTGATTTAAACTTGCTAAGAAAATTCATAGGGGCCAGCTGAGGACCACCTCCATGTGTGGGATTTTCTATCTTTCGATGGCCTAGTGTTACCTTTCCTCGTCAGTAGAATCTAGAGTTGTAACACAGTACATGATATATTAGGCATGAAGATGGAATCGATTGCAAATTAGCTAAATATCTATCTTAAAGATATACATATATATAGCATTCTGAAAATTTATTTATACAGAATAACAAACAGACCTTCCATGAAGTTCTTCAAAATATTTACCAAAAAATGAAAACAATTACCAAAATATCATTCATCATTAATACAATGGCTTTAAAAATCTATAAAACTTACTTTTAATCATTTTTAAAATATCTAATAATGAACAGTATATTTAAAAATATATTTATACATAATTTCTTCTCTGAAAATAGAATTTATGCTGCATCTATTATTAACTATGAATCTACTTACAATTTAAATTAATTGTGCAATACAGTTCTGAATTTGGATTGTGATTAAATATTTGACATAGCATAGGTTTATGATACAGAATGAATGTTGACCTATTATGGTCCAATATCCAAAATCTAAATACATGGTTAGATTCAGCATGTCAAAGAACCCCAAGAATTCAATTTTTGAGGAAATTAAATTTTAATTTTGGACCTTTTGGACTTCAATGTGGACCAATTTCATATTGGGGCCCAAAATCCAAAATCTAAATACATGGTTAGATTCAGCATATCAATGAACCCCATATATAAAATTTTTGTTGAAATCAAACAAAGTTTAAATTTTGAACCCTTCGGACCTTAATGTAGACCAATTTGAAAACTGGCCCCACAATTTAAAATCTAAATGCATGCTTAGATTTGGCATATCAAAGAACCCTAATAATTTTTAATGAAATCACACAAACAATGACAAAGTTTAATCTTGGACTCTTTGGACCTCAATGTCATGAATGTGGACCAATTCAAAAGCGGGGCCCAAAATCCAAAATTTAACTGCACAGTTAGATTCAGCATTTTAAAGAACCCAGAGAATTCAAGACTTTGAATTAAACCCCATTGAAATTGGACAAGAAATAAGCAATTAATTCAAAGTATTGGAAAAGAATTGTTTTTGGTCCCTTTTCCCTGAAGGGTTAGGGCCATAACCACCAAAATCAATCCCAACCTTCCTTTTAAGGTATGGAACCTTGTGGTAAAATTTCATAGAGATCCATAGACTTATACACAAGTTATTGTCCTGAAACAAGAAAAATACTTGTTTTTGGCCCCTAATTCCTAAACAGTTAGGGAAATTATCCCCATAATCAATTGTAACCTTCCTTTTGTGGTATGGAATCGTGTGTTTCAATTTCATGGAGATCCATACACTTATACTCAAGTTATTATCTGGAAACCAAATGTCTTCTGATGACGATGCTGCAACATCACAACATTATACGCCTTTTGTGGTCATATAAAAATTAATAGTAACTAGATATCATTGAGATGGGAGCCATCTCTGTGGGCCCCGCTGTGAATAATGTGTGGTAAAAAAATTGTATCTTTATCATTGGACATGGGGTTGTCAACTGAAACCAAAGTTTTTGACCTTGACCTTTGACTTAGGAAGTTGTACATAAATTATGACACACCCTCTGGTGTTGGTTTATATACATGTCAAGTATAAACTTTGAAATAATAACGGTTCTCAAGATATAGAGTGGACACGATCTTTACCATAGGACATGGGGTTGTCAACTAAAACCAAAGTTTTTGACCTTGACCTTTGACCTAGGAAGTTGTACATACATTATGACAAACCCTCTGGTGTTGGTTAATATACATATCAAGTATAAACTTTGAAATCATAACGGTTCTCTAGATATAGAGCGGACACAATTTGTTACGGACGGACAGATTGATCACTATAGGGTGTGCGCCATTAGGCGGGGCCCTAATAATACACATAAATAAATGAATAATCCAGTACTTTCACAATCTATGAAGAACTACTCTTTTGAAAATTTTGTTGAAAAACTTATTATATTTTCTATGCATTTATCACGTTTTCCAGATCATACAGCATGATCTCTAAATTTGATCCAAATAAATGTCAATCCTTGGACAACATTTAATCTTAAACTGCAGACCTTAAAGCTGAACAATGGTGAAATTAACATGCTAAATACAGCCTAGTTTTAAATACAATTATATTACTTCCTTTTAGTATATTTCAAAACTAAAATAGATGAAAAACACCTACTTTATAACCGACAACATTATTTTTAGGAACAGGTTATGGTTCTTTTCTTTATGTCTGAAATAAAAGTAATGGTGTAATTAAGATAACTAAATGAAATAATAAAATAGAAATAAAGTTTGCACAAAAAAAATGCCAATATTTACAAGTTAATTTTCTTACATTGGAAAATTACATCTTTATAACAGAAATTGAATGTTAATTACTGGTATATGTAAATATGTCAATGATTTATTAGTAATGGATAAACATTCTGCATGTATATATAACTCTGAAGTTGATAATATAACAGGAGACTTAAGTCCTCCAGTCTTGGCACAGGGCGACCAGTGCTATTGGGTTGTTGAGGGGAAGCAACCATGTGCCCATGTGGTTCTGTTGGCTGAAGTGTTATTTGACCTAATGCCAAAATTTCATAAATGTAATAAAAAAAAAAAAAAAAAAAGTCATGGACAAATGCAAATTATCAACCAATATATACAGAAAAGAACCAAACTGGGACAAAAATAATCATTAATTGAAATGCAAAAACAATGTCAAATACACTCCCGTAACATCGGCACATCTCAGCTCATCTCTGAATTCTGCACTGCTCAGTGCTTGATTCTTTAGACTATCGCCTTTAGACTGACAAGGTAAGTAATCCAGGTAAGAAGGCATAAAGTTTATAGTCTTCTGAAATCTGTACTGTTCAGTGTATACTTCATAGCTAATAAGCAGGTGGTTAAAGGTCTCCGTTTTTGTCCCTTTTTGTCGAGCCTGCGACTTTTGTCGCAATAGCGAGACATAGCGATCCTACATTCCGTCGGCGGAAATCCTGTGTTTCCATATTTTACTTCTAAATGGACTTAGTTTTTCTGCCAGTTAACATTACATTCACTCTGTGGTTAAAGTTTTTAAAATTTTAATAACTTTTTTAAACTATCCTGGATTTCTACCAAACTTGGACAGAAGCTTGTTTATGATCATTAGATAGTATCCAGAAGTAAATTTTGTAAAAAAAAAAAATCCTGTTTTTCCGTATTTTTACTTATAAATGGACTTAGTTTTTTTTTCCAGTTAACATTACATACAGTCTGCAGTTAAAGTTTTTAAAACATCTATTATGTGCATTCCCCTATCACACTGAAAACAGACAACAGTAAAAGTAGGCGAGACACTGGGTTCTGTGGAACCCTTACAAATTTTTTAAAAATAAGAACCAAATATTATTTTTAAAGATCAAAGTGTTACATCTTGGCTGTTTCATTTATTTTAAGTAAATGACTAATTAGTTTTTTTAACTTTTGCCCAAATAGTCTAGAGACAACATGGACAAGTGTTTATTGCATTTTCAAGATGAAATTGAAATAAACAATAAATCAAGTTGGTACAACAGAATTGGATCTAGACGTGTGCTTCATTGAATTGATATCAATATGGCAAAAGTATGAATGCCATCCCCATTTTGCACCTTTTCCCTTCGTGTATAATCAAGTTTTCAGTAGTTTTAATTTTTTATCAGATGACTGATATATAATATGCCTCTAAAAACAAATTTGTTGTTGTTTTAACAGGTTATTTTAATTTTGTTTATCAAGATAAGTTTAAATAATTTTCAAGCTGTAATTATATCTAAAGATTACACATACAGGTATATGACATAGATAAAATATTAGCAAGGTGTTGTAAGTTTATCTCTGAACATATATCACTGTGTATTCATTAACACACTTCACACTTACAACCAAAGAAATCAGTAACTTTATTTCAATTGGAGGGAAATTCATCAGTTAAATTCCTTTTGGATGACAGGAATAACTGCATTTTATTGTAAAGGTAACAACACCCTTACTTATCTTACATACAGTGTAATTATCCCTTTAATTGGTTATATCTTTTTTGCTTAAAGGCTTATCCATGCAAATCCAACAAAAGCATGCTATACAGGAATCTGATGTACAGTACTTGTCGTCTGTTTATGTAGTTCATACATGTTTCTCGTTTTTATACAGATTAGACCCTTGGTTTTCCCGTTTGAATGGTTTTACACTAGTAATTTTTGGGGCCCTTTATAGCTTGCTGTTCGGTGTGAGCCAAGGCTCTGTGTTGAAGGCCATACCTTGACCTATAATGGTTTACTTTTATAAATTGTTACTTGGATGGAGAGTTGTCTCATTGGCACTCATACCACATCTTCCTATATCTATATACAGTATACATGCATATATATACTTTTAATGAGCAATAGATGAAAATATACAAGAGTGCTCATGCTGAAATGTCTTGCCTGCTTTACTTATCATGATTGAAGTAATGTTGAAGGTCTGTATTATAATTAAGAATCACATAAACTTAACATTATCAATGATCCATGTGATGCGGCTTAAAGCAATCACCAATCAATCAATGATCCATGTAAATGAGGTCAAAGTCAGCAGAATCCTGCAAGACAGACATGTTCACCTTACAATCATACCATGCACCAAGTAAAAGTTGACTGATTTCTTAAAGTATCTGACCCAATCACAAAAAAAAAAAAATGAACATTGACCAATGAAACATAAGTACAAGGTCAAGGTCAGATGATCTATGCCAGACAACATCTGCACTATGCAATCATTCCATACACCAAATAAAGTTGACCTATTGCTTTTATAATATCTGAGAAGAAAATGCTTCGAACAGTTGGGGCAAGTTTGGACACAATATTCAAGCTTAATACTGTCTGAATTTGGATTGTGATCAAATTTTTGACATAATATAGGTTTCTGACACAAAATAAATGTGGTCAAAGATCTTAAAAATTTGAAATGGGACATTTAATTTACCTAGTATGGTCTGATATCCAAAATCTAACAACATGGTTAGATTCAGCATATAAAAAAAAACCAAAAGTTTAATTTTAGTTGAGATCAAACACAGCTTAATTTTAGACCCTTCAAACCTTAATATGAACTAATTTGAAAACAGGGCCCAAAATAAAAAATCTAAATGCACAATTAGATTCAGCAGATCATAGAGCCACAAGAATTCAGTTTTAGATGAAATCAAACAAAGTTTTAATTTTGGACCCTTTGGACCTCAATGTAGACCAATTTAAAAATGGGGCCCAATATCCAAAATAGTAATACAAGGTTAGAACCCCAAAAATTAAGGACTTAATTTAATCCCACTGAAATTGGTTAAAAGATTTGTATTTATTTTTAATTGAAGATTTCTTGCTATTGCGCAATACTGTGCTGTTGCACAATACTTAGTTAATCTGTTATAATAATTTACACACCCTGTTTGGTGTGTATCTTCTACCATATCAGTATTTGTTGCTTTTATATGTAAATCAGAAATAATCAATGTAAAAATGGAAAATTTTTGGGAAAAAAAAAACCCAAAAAATTATGAAACAAGAATGTGTCCCCAGTACACGGATGCCCCATCCGCACTATCATTTTCTATGTTCAGTGGACCGTGAAAATGGGGGGAAATCTCTAATTTGGCATTAAAATTAGAAAGATCATATCATAGGGAACATGTATTCTAAGTTTCAAGTTGATTGGACTTCAACTTCATCAAAAACTACCTCGACCAAAAACTTTAACCTGAAGCGGGACGAACGGACAAACAGACGAACGAACGAACGGAAAGATGCACAGACCAGAAAACATAATGGGGCATAAAAATAATCTTTGAAATTTTGAAATATCTTTTTAGAAAAAAAGTATGAACCCCCCCAATAAATTGAAAAAATCCCCCAAAAAAAATGTTTTCAAAATTTTGAAAAAAAAATATGAACCCTAAAAAGATTTTGAACCCCTCCCCCATTTTTTTTCAAATTTTAAAGATTATTTTCTTTTTAGGAAAAATGTACAATTTCAGAGAGTTCCATAAACTTTTACACAAGTTATTGTCTGGAATCTAGAAAAATGCTAGTTTTAGGCCCCTTTTTTCCCCCGAATTTTTAGATGTTTGGGGCAATAACCCCGTATGGAACCTTGTAGTACAATTTCAGAGAGATCTATACACTTACACACAAGTTATTGTCTGAAAACTAGAAAAATGCTTGTTTTTGGCCCCTTTCTTGCCCCCAATTCCTGAATGTTTAGGGCAATTACCCTCAAAATCAATCCCAGCCTTCCCTTTGTGATATGGATCCTTGAGGTACAATTTCAGAGAGATCCATACACTTACACACAAGTTATTGTTCAGAAACTACAAAAATGCTTCTTTTTGGCCCCTAATTTCTAGACTGTTGGTACCATAACCCCCAAAATCCTTCCTTTTGTGGTATTGAACCTTCTGGTTAAATTTCATAGAGATCCATTCATTTAAACTAAAGTTATTGTTTGGAAACCAAATGTGTCTTCTGACGACAACGTCGACGATGACAATGATAGCATTATACAAATGCAATTTTTTTGCGGTTGTATAGAAAGACATATCAATGAAAACTTAACTCTGACAAAGAACCAAGAAAATGAGGTCAAGGACAGATGAACCCTGCAAGACAACATGTACACTTTACTATCATTCCATAGAGCAAATATATTGCCTTACTGCATATAATTATAGTATCTGAGAAATAGACCAAACTGAAAAAACTTAACCCTTACCATGCGGAGGCCTCTACCCAAAATACCGTTATTTGGCTCCAATGGCTCTCCATACTTTTAGAGGTCAACTGTATGACATTTATTTGGAAGTTGATGCATGTTCCCTCAACCTTAGGCTACTTATTGTCATGTTTCTCAGGTTTAAGGTGTATTTTCAGCTCAAATATGAACTTGGAAAATTGAAATCGGTTAAAACTGGTTCTTCTGGAGGGGTGGGCTTCCCTTCAGTGTCCTGCAGGAATATTACTACTGATTGTGTGTATTATTGAAATACATTTAGGGAACGACTACTTCCTTTCGCAGGTCCAGTTGAGGCCAAAAATCAGGAAATTCCCAATATTTTGTGCAAATGACCTTCTTTAGACTATAATATCCAGATCACTTTCACTCTGACCTAAGCTTTGTTGTGGTTAATGTGTCACTAGGGTCCAATGTACATGCAGACCACAGTGGGATACATCCATCAGCATCCGTTTGTCTTCCAGGTAAAGATATAGGATGAAAAATCATTGTAATTGACGCTTTTTGCACCTGATGATCAACTTTATTGCAGATTCCCACCCAGTGATCCCCTATCTTAGCTTTAATGGTATCAATATGCATCAGCATCCAGTTATAGCTCATTTGAATCTATAATTTGCATATTTTTGCATAAAAACAAAAATCAGACATTTTCTGAAAACAATTCAGCATAGTAAGAGTTAACATTGTCCAATGAACAATGAAATAAATGAAGAATGTGTCTATGGGCCACACATGCCCCCGCTTGTAAATATGTATGAGTCAATGTACTAATTATTGACATTTTCTTTTCTTTTAAAGTTAATGACATATACAAATGTATTTCTACATGTTGTCATTAGAAATTGCTTGCAGGTTTGAGAGCTCTCATTGTTCAATAACATTTGGTTGAGGCAAACTAAAGTTAGAGAACGGAAACAACAGATTTAGCAATTTTTCCATTTATAAAGGGGCATAACTCAAGAACGATAATATTCAGCAATTTTTATGTTTATAAAGGGGCATAACTCATGAACGGTAAAGTGATGCCACCCAAATTTGAACTTGATCTGTGTTTTCGTGGTAATAAGTATTGTGTATAAGTTTTATAACATTTGGTTGAGGCAAACTAGTTAGATAACGAAAACTAATTTTGGGGACTTATGTGCATCTGGACAGACAGACGGACTAGGGTAAAACTTAATGCCCCCTCCGCTACAGTCAAGGTCAGGTGAAACCAGACAGATGGACATGTACACCTTACAATCATTCCATACACCAAATACAGTTACCTATTGCTTATAGTATCAGAGAAACAGACCAAACCACAAAACCTGTACATTGACCAATGAACCATGAAAATGAAGTCAAATTCAGATGAAACTTGCAAGTCCAAGTCGGACATGTACACCTTATAATCATTATGAACACCAAATAATATATTAGACCTACTAGTACAGTCAGGGTACTACTTGTACAAGTTAATTTTATTTACTTGAAGAAGTAAAAAAATATACACATATAAGTAAATAAATAATGTTTGAATAATCTCCCTTAATTTTCTCAAAAATTTACTTGTATAAGTAAATTTTTCTTACAATCCACAAAATCCTCAAGTTTTGAGATGTAAATTCATGCCTTTAATGATTTTTCCCAGGTTTGCTCAATTTTTTTATTTAAGTTCAATGTTTCATCTCATTAATTCAACAAAGAAACTGATTGAGCAAAGATCTTGTATATTTGCGCAAGGCCTTCAAAAATTGCTCCTTTGGGGCTTGTAAATGAGCAGTGTTATGAAGATAACAGACAAATGGGATTTTCATTGTCCATGAAATTACACTTAAATGATTAGTAAAGACATCTGCAAAGGGTACATATTTTAAAATTCTATTAGAGCAAAGAAATCTTAAGAATTCAAGAAAAGAAGAAAGGATGACTTTTTTACTTATACAAGTAAAAAATTCTGAATGTCTAAGGGACATAACTAAGCCAATTTTTTTTTTTACCTATACAAGTAAATAAAATTCACTTGTATAAGTATCCTACAAATTTACTTATATGTGTATATTTTTTACTTCTTCAAGTAAATAAAATTACTTGAATAAGTAGTACCCTGACTGTAGTATTGCATATAATATCTGAGATATGGACTTGACCAAGAAAACTTAACCTAGACATGAAATGAAGTAGGTCAGGTGAACTCTGGTCTATGACGGACATATATACATCTTGCAAGGATATCGTATACCAAATATAGTTATCCTTATACTCATGATCATAAATGAGTAATTCAACTGACTATGAAAAAAAAAGGGAACATTTTATTCAAGCAGTAGCTGAACCATGAAAATGACAACAAGGACAATCCGCATAGAGTGAAATTCCATTACCGTTTCATTTGCATAGTGTTTTCGTGTACATCATTAAGGGAAAATTGTTTTATTTATGCAATAATAAATATACTTGCAGTGTTTTATATGATATTGTATAAAATGTATGAATTGAAAATTCTTAATAAAAAGATTTAGACAATGTAGTTATTTATTCATTCAGCCTTTTGTGCTGTCAACTTGAAATTAAGTTTGTTGCTTGCCTAGTAATATTATCATGCATTAATCCCATGTGCATGTGCTTCAATAAGTCCAGAAAAATATGGCTCCCAGTTTATGTGATGACTTTTTAATGACTGGGCAATTTAATGTTTATCATCACGTCATAATTTTTAAAAAATATTGGCTGTCCAGGACATCTTGTCAGCTGTAAGTTGAGAATCTCGTGAAAGATTGCATGCCTATATATAAATGAAAATATTTAGCAACCACATTTTAATAAGTCGATAAAGAGGTAATTTTTATCATTTTGTTATAAAAGATATCTCCCCAATTTATGAGCCCTAATTAACAAATTGGTCACAAGCTGGCCATTTTTTGCAGTCTTATCCATAAGCTGTCTTTCTACCTATTATATTTCAATTTTTGATCAAAGAATGTAAAAAATCTTCGTTCATTCCCACCCTTGACCTACCGAATAGTAAAATTGATCGTCTCGTAATAAATAAAAAGAAAACAAATCAGCTGAGTGATTACGCAACATCCTCGGATGAAAATCATCGTAAAATGATAACTCAAACATACGCTCTGTTTTTCGTTTCAATAGTTTTGAAGGTTAAATCTATGGATGCTCAAAGTCGCCGTTGTATTTATTTCATTTAAACGTCGAAAGTATTAGTCCTGGGTCACTTCGAAAATTTCGATTTTCCTTGTCGCCACCATTTTTGTTACCTGGAACGGGGACCCAGTTATTTGCCCCATTGAAACGCATTGAAAATCATAGTAAATAAATGGGGTGCTGTCCAATAAATAATTTTGATAGCCACCTTGGGACTTCTGTTTCATGTTAGGCATTTGTTTCGAAGTTTCTAAGTACAATCTCAGTGCCTCATGACCGGCATTCCGTTGCAAAATTTTGTTTTGACTGACAGCAGGATAGGTCCGTCTACTTCCGGGGAAGAATAAAGGCTAGAATTTAGGCAATTTACTCTATGTACAGACGCCTGATTACATTTAAATCGATCAAAATTTTTACAGAAATTCAAGCTAGAAAGCCTACCCTTTCAAATAAATCTACATTCAGTTACAGAACTTGTGTAATAATAAAACTACACCATTTTAAATAAAAGTTATACATTTTTTTAAGAACTACATTCGTGGGTACCAGACTGGCTGCCGTAACTGGCATCCTATTCCACCTGTGAAACTTGTAAAATTCAAGTTGTCTCCCTTTTACCGATTTTGATAGCGATTTGACTTCGCCATGAAGTCAGTCAGCCGGCGAGTTTAAGCGATTTTCAAAATTCCTTGGCGACTTAAATCGTCATTTCGCCGGCAAGATTATGGCCCGATTCTGTTGTGTGGTTTCAGAGGACTTGCGATGACAAACTGTTGCAGAAGTATATTGAAGCAAATAAGTTCAAAGGGGCGTAACTCCTAGAAAAAAAAATTGAATCGTAATTTCCTGTCAATATGCACATCTACATAGTATGTCCTTATTATCTAAAAAGGTTTCATGAAATTCTGTTGTGTGGTTTGAGAGGAGTTGCGATGACAAGAAACAGGACTGACGGACGGACAGACAGACGGACGGACGGGTCAAAAACATTAAACGCTGCGCAACTTTGTTGCGTGGGGTATAATAACTTTGTCAAACCTTCATAGAATTTTATGAAATTTGGACAGAAGCTTGTTAATGACCAAAATACAGTATCCAGAGCAAAATTTTTAAAATATTTGTTTTCATTTTTCAGTATTTTACTGATAAATGGACTTATTTTTTTTTTACAGTTATTTAGATTCAGTCTGAGGTTAAAGTTTTTCTGTCATCAATAACTTTTTCAAACCTTTATGGAATTTTATGACATTTGGACAGAAGTTTGTTAATGACCAAAATACAGGATGTACAGTATCCAGAGCAAAATTTTGAAAATATTTATTTTCATTTTTCCATATTTTAATGATAAATGGACATAGTTTTTTTTTTACAGTTAACAAGTAGATACAGTATAAGGGTTAAAGTTTGTTACTCATCAAATACTTTGTCAAACCTTCATAGAATTTTATGAAACTTTGGCAGAAGCTTTTTTATGATTAAGAGATAATGACTGATACAAAGTTTTGAAAATATATTTTCATTTCCGTATTTTTCTGATAGATGGACTTAGGTTTTTACAGTTAACATTTACAGACAGTCTGGGATTAAATTTTTTTGACATGATAAGTTTGTAAACCTTCATGGATTGTTATGAAACTTGGACAGAAGCTAATCTTCAAGACCAAGAAATAGCATCTAAAGAAATAGTTTGATTTAAAAAAAAAAAATTCTGTATTTTACTGATAAATAGACTCGCTTTTTAAGTCAACATTACACTTTTACATTGACAGCAGCAATCGTAGGCAAGACACAGGGTTCCACAGAACCCCTTACGAATTTTTTTTATAACTATTTACACTTGAAGATTAAAATTTTTTTCTCAATTTTTGAATTAACTCCCAATACACTTCTCCAAAACATTTACTTTATAATAAAATGTTCTTTTTTAAAACCCCTGAAATTCTCAAGTTTTGGGAGCTAAAACCATGCCTCAAATATTGGTTTCTGGTTTGCATAATATTTCATCTCAAGAACTTTACAAAGAATCTACTACTTACAGATGTTAAGTAAGTTTGCAAGGCCTTTAAAAATGCCCCCTGAAGGCTTGTGAATAAATAGACTGTGTTTTGAAAATAACTGACAAAAGATATTTCCATGGTCTATGAAATTGTACTTTTAGTTTTAAGACAGACAATATTAATTCAACAGCTAACAGCTATGCAGTCAAGAGAAATTCCAAGAAGGATAGAAAAAACAGTATCACTTTGTACTTAAAAAAGTTTTTAAAAATCTGGATGACTATAGCTAAGGGAATTA
Organism: Mytilus coruscus; assembly: GCA_017311375.1. Taxonomy (NCBI): domain Eukaryota; kingdom Metazoa; phylum Mollusca; class Bivalvia; order Mytilida; family Mytilidae; genus Mytilus; species Mytilus coruscus. The sequence goes on from JAASAO010000236.1 coordinate 52,401, forward strand.
ACTCTGCCTTCAAAAAATATTAAATGTACAAATGTACCAGTAAATGTAATTATATGTACAATTGTTACCGCTTACTGCATGTATCCCAGAACTTCAGAACTTTTTGCTTTTGAGTATATCTCACATCTTCATACTCAGTACAAAAAAATGTAGATGACTTCATACGATATTATACATAAAGATAGCTTTTGTTCAAATATTTATATTATTAAAACTGAACACATTATGGTTACAACTAAATGTACTCGGTAAACCAAAAGATGAAGTTCTCCTTAGCTTGTATAAGTTAATCTAGTCATGCTAGTCCTTTCAAGAATAATCTCTTGCTCAGCCGACACTACAATTTTTCAACTGTTTCTATACATCTATCTTTGAAATAGATATGCCTGTCCATTTTAGGGTTATGATCCTTCTTACAGAAGAATGAAGTCAATGCCATATTGCTTTTGTCAGCGTTTTCATCTTCATCATCATCTTCCCACTTCACTGGAGCTGCATCTTTTTCTAAAATTATGGCTGCCGTTGACCAACTGAACCTTACGAATTGTGGAAAACCAAATACATAGTCCATATTGTTAGCCAGGAAACTTTTAGTGTTAGGATCGGCTGGATAGCCTGAGCCATATTGAAGATCTTCTGTATTTATTTCTTCTTGGAATTTCCATTTTTTGACAGCCTTATCTCTGGTGACTTTAGCACATATACTGGCAGCACTAACAATTGGATATAAAGCATCAGCTTTCTTTGCTACTGTAATGTCAATGGCTGGGAATATACCTTTAAGTTTCTCTTGGTATTTTGTTGGATCTCCCACTGTATCAACATAAACTTCAGCTATGTTAGCACCCCTTTCAATTGCAAGAGCTACCAGCCTGATGGCACAGTCATGTGATAAAGCATTAAGGTTATATTTTGTTCTCCGAAGCATGCTAGTTGATATAAAGGTAGGAGAGAGCACTTCAACAATCCATCCCATCATTTCATTGGCTTCATTTATCCTATCAAAGATGCTCTCTCTTTGTTCTTCTGTCAAGGTCTTAGAATCGGCAAATCCCATTTCTCCAAATTTCTCCTTCATAGATATTGGACTGAAACAAATTCCATAAACCATAGGACCAAGAACTGGTCCTCTTCCTGCTTCATCTATTCCCAACCAGCATGGTTCCGACTTGACACAATCTGGCAATGGAGATTCTAATATTAAATTCTTCATATTATCTTCTATCCCTAGCTTAAATTCCACCTCCTCCTTAACCTCCATATTGACTTAAATAACTGATATTAAACAATCGCCTCCTGGATCTGAAAAGCAATTAAAATTGGAAATTTACATCAGTGCCTCTGTTGGAATATTGTACAAGTACCAGCATCATAAAAATCCCCATTGCTGGTTTTATGTTAGTACAAGAGTGCACACACTGAAATGTCTCGCCTTCTTTACTAACCATTGATTTTATGTTGATAGTCCTAAATATAAAGCTTTACTACAAGTAACACATAAACTTAACAAGATCCAAGAAAATGAGGTCAAGGTCAGATAAACCAAACGAGAAATACATGTACACCTTACAATCATTACATAAACCAAACACAGTTGACCTATTGCTTATAGTTTCTAAGAAACAGTCATAAACAAGAAAACTTAACATTGACCAATGAACCATGAAAATGAGGTCAAGGTCAGGTGAACCATGCCAGACAGACATGTACAGCTTGCAATCAATTTATGCATTAAATATAGTTGACCTATTGCTTATAGTATCTAAGAAACAAACTTAACTATGAAAACTTAACATTGACCAATGAACCATGAAAATGAGGTCAAGGTCAGATGATACCTGCCAGCCAGACATATACACTTTACAATCCTTCCATACAAAAAATATAGTTGATCTATTGCTTATAGTTGAAGAAAAACAGACCAAAACACAAAAACTTAACACTGAGAAATGAACCTTGAAAATGAGGTCAAGGTCAAATAAAACCTGCGAAACTGACATGTAGATCATAAAATATTTCCATACACCAAATATAGTTGACCTATTGCATATAGTATTAGAAAAAAAGACCAAAACTCAAAAACTTAACTTTGACCACTGAACCATGAAAATGAGGTCAAGGTCAGATGACACCTACCAGTTGGACATGTACACCTTACAATCATTCCATATACCAAATATAGTAGACCTACTGCTTATAGTATCTGATATATGGACTTGACCATGAAAATTTAACCTTGTTCACTGATCCATGAAATGAGGTCGAGGTCAAATGAAAATTGTCTGACGGGCATGAGGACCTTGCAAGGTACGCACATACTAAATATAGTAATCCTATTACTCATAATAAGAAAGAAATTAACATTACAAAAAATTTGACTTTTTTTTCCAATTAGTCACTGAACCATGAAAATGAGGTCAAGGACAATGGACATATGACAGACGGAAACTTCGTAACATAAGGCATCTATATACAAAGTATGAAGCATCCAGGTCTTTCTTTCTTCTAAAATATAAAGCTGTTAAGAAGTTAGCTAACGCCGCCGCCGCCGGATCACTATCCCTATGTCGAGCTTTCTGCGACAAAAATCAATGTGAAAAATGGATTTTCCTAGATTAAAGGGTGCATCATTCTGATTAACAACCCTGTTATAAAATTTAAATATATCTACTTCAAATAAAATGATATTTCAGAGCAAATCACCTACAATTTTTGTTGTAAAATGATCAATCACACTAGTTGCAGTGAAAAATCTCCCCTTGAGTAATTTTTTAACTGAAATACCTAGACAATATGTCATTGTATGTCAACAAAAGCATTTTATCATTTTTAACATGTTTAATAATTAATATAATTTTTTTTTAACAATAAATGATTTAACACAATAAGCAGATATCTCAACTAATCATGTTAAAAGAAGGGCCAAAAGCTAATGCATTGTGTCATATGTTAATTAGAAGTAAAAAAAAAAATGTCATGTTTCTGGTTTACCCAGTCAACTAGTATATTTTACCCCATTTGAACTATTTCAGCCTAACATACAGCACTGTATTAAAATATTTTGTAGTTAACTTAAAAATGATGACATCTAGCCTTGGGGTCATAAAGACTCAGAAATCATCCAATCAAAATACTGGAATTTGTGTTTCGAGCACAAATTTTGTACTTGGGAGTTCCAGTAAAAGTTTTACGACAGAGAATCCTAATGTCATTAAACACTATGTGCATGGCATGTACAATGTACTTTTAACAAAGAGAGTGACAAATATACAAACAGAGGCTTTCTGAACAAAACTTCCCATTTTAATTTCTAAGTATTTACACTTTCCTTCAGCATACATGTTCAGTGTTCTTTGCACAAGACCTCCAATGCTCTTCAGTTATAACAATACAAGTTCAATTTGTTAATTATTTATACTAACTCCTTTTTGCAGAATCTTAAATTTTTGTTTTAATCTGTGCATGCTCTGGATTTCAAGTATTCTGTTTCAGCTCGGAGCTTTATCTCTGTCTATAGATATAAGAAGATGTGGTATGAGTGCCAATGAGACAACTCTCCATCCAAGTCAAAATTTATAAATGTAAACCATTATAGGTCAAAGTACGGTCTTCAACACGGAGCCTAGGCTCACACCGAACAGTAAGCTATAAAGGGTCCCAAAAATTACTAGTGTAAAACCATTCAAACGGGAAAACCAACGGTCTAATCTATATAAAACCGAGAAACGAGAAACACTTATGAACCACATCAACAAACGACAACTACTGAACATCTAATATTACTTATTAGCGTGTACTTTAAAACAAAACAAAAGTAAACTGTTATCCCGAATTTTATTTTATTTTATTCCATTAATATAGAGTATAAAACTAACTTATGCATCTGCTTCAATTACACATTTCAAAGGATTCACTGTCATTTAAATAACATAACCCATATCTAAAGTAAATACACTTTTTATTTTTAAAATGTAAACATCAAGGTTTAAAGTTTTGAATATATGTAGAACATCAGGTTTTAATGTTTTCTTTTTCAACTTGTGGTGGTTGTTGACAACTTGACATGTATATTTATGTTTTCATATTGATGAATAGTTCTTTTATAGAAATTCTTTAATACCATAACATTTATTATATTCTGCATATTGCAATATATATACTTTGTATTTTTGAAAACTAAAATAAAAGTCTAGAAACAATGAAATAAGGAAGCAGGTGTGTTTGTTGACACTTTAAAATATAACACAATTTCATAATTTGTAAAAATGTGAAATAACTATGAGTTTTGATATTTAAATAAGCACATTACTTTCTTCTAAATAAAAGAAGCCAAGTCTTAAAGCTTCACTCACCCTCTCATTTACGCCTGAACTTGGGCTGTTTGGCAGATTTTGTTAATTCATTTGGGGCCGCTTCATTTACTTATTTGTACGTGCATATCTTTTATATTAACATAATAAAGGTGTAATACCACCAAATCATAGTTTGTCACATCCGGTTTCATAAAAAAAAAAAGGGTTGAAAAATTTTTTCCCTTGAATTTGACAGTAGTAGGAAATAAACCCTGCAGACTGCATTTCATTGCAGAAAAAAATTTGTGATCCATAAACCGTATCTTGGGTGTTTCAAAGCACCATTCTTTTTTAATTTGGTATTTCTATTAAATATTTTTGGAAACTTAAGAGTTGACATGGTTACTAAAGTTTGTAAACAGGAAAAAAAGGGTGAACATTTTATTGGTTAACTTCCGGTGATGGTTATTATCTTATATGCAATAATGTTATGTGAAATTTTCACTGTATTACTGGACAGGATAAAACTTTACTCATGCCAAGTATTTTTTACTTGAAACAAAGATAAATTCTGCACAATTTTTTGAAAAGTTACAATTTAACAGACTAACATAGGAAAACAATGGTGGTATTACTCCTTAAATTAAAATATCTTTAAATGTTTATATAATTTTATGCTTATTTATTTATGCACGTTCAATGTACATGTTAACTCAAGTGGCCAAAAGTAAACTACCTTACTGGTTTATATCTTCCTTATTGAAAGTCCCATAATTTTCTTAAAATGTGCATGTGAACATGGTGAAACATATCCATGATAGTGATGGTTATCAAAATTACATGGATACATGACATAATTAAAACCAAGCATTTCCCCAAAGAACATAACTGTAAACTCAAATTCTTTCTCTCAGTATAATTCTACCAGTTGTTAAAAGATAAGATGTGACTACTGACTTTCCCATCTTCCATCCCAATATACAAGCTATTTTATAAGCCAATTATGATGCCCATTGCTGACCATAGTAATCATTCATAACAAAAAATTAAATTAAACAAAAATAAAATCTTTGTTTAACAATTGAATTCAATAGATATAGGAAGATGTGGTGTGAGTGCCAATGAGACAACTCTCCATCCAAATAACAATTTATAAAAGTAAACCATTATAGGTCAATGTACGGCCTTCAACACGGAGCCTTGGCTCACACCGAACAACAAGCTATAAAGGGCCCCAAAAGTACTTGTGTAAAACCATTCAAACGGTAAAACCAACGGTCTAGTCTATATAAAAAACGAGAAACGAGAAACACGTATAAATTACATAAACAAACGACAACTACTGTATGAATTCAATGATTGGTTAGAATGAAATGACAAAATAATGACAAAAAGAATAAACATTTAAACATGTAAGAATACATAAATCTAATTATTAATTAAATTTATGTATTCTTACATGTTTAAATGTTTATTCTTTTTGTCATTATTTTGTACCAAGGCTTTCAATAGAAGCTGGTAGCATGCGGTTTTCTCCATCTAAAGCATTGAAATCAGCAAACTACTTTACCCCTTTGAGAAAATCACAAAAAAATGTTTCAGAGAGAGATCAATATGATAATCAAAGAGCTGATAGCTCTGAGGTGGAAGAAGGTGAATAAATTAAAAGGTAACTTGAATTACCATAAAAGCAGCCCCACTAACCCAGCCTGCTTTGTTCCATTATCGCTATGATGTATTTTTTTTCTTCAAACAAGAATGTGTCATAAGTACATGGATTTCCAATCTATACAATCATTTTCTATGTTCAGTGGACCGTGAAAATTAGGTAAAATCTTTAATTTGGCAGTAAAATTAGAAAGATCATATCATAAGGAACACATGTGTACTAAGTTTCAAATTGATTGGATTTCAACTTCATTAAAAACTACCACGACCATAAACTTTAACCTGAAGCAGGACGGACGGACAGACCAGTAAACATAATGCCCACAAATGGGGCATAAAAATAGTAAGACTTGTTACATACCTACCAACTTTTGAAATTTCCCGTGGGGGTTTTTAGTGTGCGACAACAATTTTAAAGGTTACAATTTTTAGCGAAGAATTTTGCAGGATCTGGATTGTCTTGAAAAAGTGTCATATTTGTATGATGAGCTTACATGCCTTTTTCTTAAGTCTGTTTGCATGATTTAAGTTTTAAATCAGTAGAAAAGATGAACATGTAGCTAGCAGACCAGGGTTTATTTTCTTGTGTAAGAATATTAGATGCTTGTTGAAATTTCCAATTTTGAATTATGCAAAGATGTGTCACCCTCATTAGAAGAACATTACAACCCACTGTAAAAAATGAGCACCTCTATATTCATATTATTTGATGAAACTTTTCCCCAAGAACTATGCATCTATCAAGTATTAAAGTGTCAAAACATGTCAAAAGAATTTTGTGATGTTTCTAAACTTATATCTTCTTTATTAATTTGACCCCTCATTTAGAAAAGTTGTTCCAAATATAATGAATTTTCCCACTTTTGAGTTAAAAATTTTCTTTCTTTTTTTTTCAACAGTAAAATGACCCCTTTTTTTAGGGACAGTCCCTAATTTAAGGGACACCACTCATAATGGGTGGGGTGGGGGTGGGGGTCCCAACCTGTTTGTTTGTCTTTGTGAAAAAGAATAGTACATTGTGCTTTAAATGATTTAATTGAATACAAAAATAACATATGTTACAAAAGTATAATGTCAATAAATTAGTGAAAAAATACTATTTATTATCTTTATGGTAGTACTGCATCATTGAATTTGGTCAATCAGTCATGCTTTTATCCTTCAGCTGTGTTAAGAACCTCCTTGCAGATGAAAATTCACATGCCATGTTCACGATTTTACAACTTCTTCTTCTTCTTCGTATTTCCTTCCAATTAGGAACACCAAGTAGAAGCGGAGCTGTTTTCACTTGTATTATTTAAAAGTATTTTTTAAAGTACTAGATGAAAACAACACAAGTTCAAAATCTAGCATGTTAGAATAATCTTCAGAGAAAACGTTTTGATTGGCTTATTAATTTGATCATGAGAAACACAGAATTTGATTGGCTGAACACTATTGTCTTACCTTGGGAACAAAATAAGGAACAGATGATTTTCACTAAATCGTGTTTTAGAGCTTTTTAACGATACCCTTAATATCAATATTTTTAATAAATGCAAGGACGTATTATAAAGCGTTGTGTAAGATAAGAGTGAAGAGAATGAACACAGGGTGAGCGTACTATACGGGCGAAAGAACTCAGGAAGAACAGACCAAGGGCGAACATGTAAACAGGGCGAGTTGTCCCGATACCAAGTTCACGCATGGGTACTACAAATATCTACATTAAAACATCCGGTTACAAGTAAACAAATAACGTTCATGTAGATGAGATGAAATCTAATAAATTACATAAATAAAAGGGTAAATATTAACGATAGTGATTGTTTTTCAATCCTAATTTACAAATTAAATGATTCAGATGCTTAATCATGTGTAAAATCGGTGTCAAGAATCGGAAGTTGTTATGAAATTGTAATACAGAAACGGATGCGGCATACGGAGGTGGTTCAATGATTTTAAAGTCGGCACCATAGGCCTTCAGAAGACTTGAAGTCTTCTTCCACCAAAAATGGGTCTATTTCTAACCTCGAAGTATTTTAAAATAAAATTCCTTGTTGTGTATTCGTATATGTTCGAACAGGAACGCTGTCAGTCTCTGTTAGAGTAATGCAACAATAGAAGTTAGCAGTTTTTTGTCATTCCAAGTATTGTTCGTAAGATGATACCTGACTGGCCGATCGGCAAGTCCTTTATTTAACCGGACTACAATTGGTTGGCTTATTTTAGCTTATCATGGCAAAACATAAACATCGGTCAGGGGACTTACTTAAATGAGTGATTTTCTAAATCACTGATTTAAATAACATTATTTCCATAAAGATTGGAAGTAAGAGTTGTCTTTCTTTAATAATCACCTATTTAAGTAGTACAAATTAATCACTAGAAGAAGTGATTTAATTTTATTATAGCTTTAAATAGAGAGTACTAATGATCCAGGGACTAATTATGTTTCTAAAATTATCAGAACCAACATCTGTGTTGTCTAGGATGACCAGGTCATTTCAGGTGATGACCTTGTACTGAATCTAGGATAATGACATTAAAATCACTTGTTTAAGTATCACACCTCAATTTCCTTCCCAAAAATCACTTATTTAAGTATCATTATTTTAATAACTCCCACTAATTTCAACACCCCCGAACAGTGAAATTTTTATCACGAACAGTAGAATTTTATTACATAATCTGAAAGATGAAACCTTGAACTTTACAGGAAAAATACTCCCACTGCTGGGAAAAATCTGTGAAGAAAGTATCAGTTCATTATGTAAAGCCATTATTATAGCATTTTTTCAACTAAAATAGAATTTGCAGATAAATGATAGCATCAAAGGCATAAACCTTGCTACATAAAAGAAGCAAAAGTTCATTTTTCCAATGTTATTAATGAAAGATATTATTTAAACCTATGTGTTTAAAATTTTGGTAAAACTACAAAATCACAATTTGTGACAAAACTTCAAATTTGCTACTCAAATAAGTGATTTAAAATCACTTATTTCAGTAAGTCCCTGACTGATGATAAACAATGCAACATTACCCATTTGG
>JAASAO010000976.1:0-33861 GCA_017311375.1 Mytilus coruscus
AAAATAAATGAATGTAAATTCTAGGCTATTGTACTACACAAGTAAGTAGTTGCATACACAGGTTGGGGATTTCCTTCACAAATGGGTCCAATCAGAAGTCAAAATTGTGGTCTCCTCACTTGACGGCATCCAATCAAAGTGGGGAAAAAATCAGTTTTATGTAAACAAAAATATCTTGAGATTTTGATGGTAAGGATAGGTTCGGACAAGGCTCTAATTCACTGAATATCATTTATCTCTTGAATTTTGCCTAAAATTCTTGTCGGCTTTAGCAGGATTCTGCAGGTGAGGATTAGATTGGTATCAGAGCATCACATTTTTGCCTTATTTGCAATGCATTTATAAATTTTAAAATCTCCATGCTGGACAGACACCCAAATTTAAAGGTTTTCTATATATTCACATAAGCACGCACACGTCTTAGTTACTTGAAACCATACATTTTATTTGTATATAAGCTTGAATGAATTTTCAAGAAAATAAAATCATAAATCCATGAAATTCTAAAGATTTATTGTAAAATAACTGGTTTCTGCCACCTTAAGCCTAAACATGATTTTAACATATCACAAAATGTGCCTTTTAAGAGTTCTACAGGTGTGTGGTGTTATATTTCTTTTATTCACAGTCAATGTATAGGTCTGTTTGCAAGCAAATAGTTTTACATGGATTTTAAGAATTATCAAATATCAAGACAGATAACTCTGTATACCAATACAAACAATGACACTCAATTGATTAGTTTTAAAATGATTATGTTCACCAAACAATGATTTTATATCATAAAATATATAGAAATAGCAATTACAAAGAGAGAAAAAGTAAAATAAGCCTCAGCATAGCACTAGAAAAAGCTGATTATACTGTATATTACCTGTTATAATGATTTATTTCACATGATATGGACATTTTCTTATTTATTTACTTTTAACTATGAATATATGAATTCTTTCTTTTTATAGGTCTACTACATAGTTGATACTGTAGGACAGGCTACAGAAATAAGAAAACTGGTCTCTCTCATCAGCAATAGTGTGGCAATTCTAAAATTTCAACACGCGGCCTACACAGCTAGCTCATGCGGAGAAGAGATATGAGACTGATTGCGAATAAATGTACACTTAGTTTAGTGCATCATGGATCTACAAAGTGAAACATATGTACCAAAAATATTAGTTTATTCATAACTAAGCCTTTTTCAGCACTGCAGTCAACAGAACAGTGATAGTGACAAGAATTGAGACTATTTAATACCTCAAACAATGGAAAAATACTTCTTGAGATCAGTTGTAAGTGGTTTTATATCATGCATGAAACAATAAACTAAAGTATTTTTGAGAACTGTTGGATAATTCATACACTGTACCAGAAAACTCACACAATAAAATTTATTAAATATGAACACAATCATTTTTTTCTAATTTTTTTGCATTCAAAGCAGTTTGACGGCAAAAGACACAAATATTGCTTTAATAAATTTGGTCTTACAAAGCCTATTAATGTTTTTTTTTGTGCCGTAACCATATGCACTGCATGTATTTTTAATGGCAAATGACTACAGAACTCAATCAGACTAAAAAAATGGAAATATATTCTTTTAATAAGTGGTTAAAGGTGGCAGGTACCAGTTTTGGTGTACCAGAACATGTGTCCCACGCAGAAATTTGGTTATAGTTAAGCATTGAGGTATATAATTGCATCATGTGGACTGAAAAATAAATGAATGTAAATTCTAGGCTATTGTACTACACAAGTAAGTAGTTGCATACACAGGTTGGGGATTTCCTTCACAAATGGGTCCAATCAGAAGTCAAAATTGTGGTCTCCTCACTTGACGGCATCCAATCAAAGTGGGGAAAAATACAGTTTTATGTAAACAAAAATATCTTGAGATTTTGATGGTAAGGATAGGTTCGGACAAGGCTCTAATTCACTGAATATCATTTATCTCTTGAATTTTGCCTAAAATTCTTGTCGGCTTTTAGCAGGATTCTGCAGGTGAGGATTAGATTGGTATCAGAGCATCACATTTTTTGCCTTATTTGCAATGCATTTATAAATTTTAAAATCTCCATGCTGGACAGACACCCAAATTTAAAGGTTTTCTATATATTCACATAAGCACGCACACATCTTAGTTACTTGAAACCATACATTTTATTTGTATATAAGCTTGAATGAATTTTCAAGAAAATAAAATCATAAATCCATGAAATTCTAAAGATTTATTGTAAAATAACTGGTTTCTGCCACCTTAAGCCTAAACATGATTTTAACATATCACAAAATGTGCCTTTTAAGAGTTCTACAGGTGTGTGGTGTTATATTTCTTTTATTCACAGTCAATGTATAGGTCTGTTTGCAAGCAAATAGTTTTACATGGATTTTAAGAATTATCAAATATCAAGACAGATAACTCTGTATACCAATACAAACAATGACACTCAATTGATTAGTTTTAAAATGATTATGTTCACCAAACAATGATTTTATATCATAAAATATATAGAAATAGCAATTACAAAGAGAGAAAAAGTAAAATAAGCCTCAGCATAGCACTAGAAAAAGCTGATTATACTGTATATTACCTGTTATAATGATTTATTTCACATGATATGGACATTTTCTTATTTATTTACTTTTAACTATGAATATATGAATTCTTTCTTTTTATAGGTCTACTACATAGTTGATACTGTAGGACAGGCTACAGAAATAAGAAAACTGGTCTCTCTCATCAGCAATAGTGTGGCAATTCTAAAATTTCAACACGCGGCCTACACAGCTAGCTCATGCGGAGAAGAGATATGAGACTGATTGCGAATAAATGTACACTTAGTTTAGTGCATCATGGATCTACAAAGTGAAACATATGTACCAAAAATATTAGTTTATTCATAACTAAGCCTTTTCAGCACTGCAGTCAACAGAACAGTGATAGTGACAAGAATTGAGACTATTTAATACCTCAAACAATGGAAAAATACTTCTTGAGATCAGTTGTAAGTGGTTTTATATCATGCATGAAACAATAAACTAAAGTATTTTTGAGAACTGTTGGATAATTCATACACTGTACCAGAAAACTCACACAATAAAATTTATTAAATATGAACACAATCATTTTTTCTCTAATTTTTTTGCATTCAAAGCAGTTTGACGGCAAAAGACACAAATATTGCTTTAATAAATTTGGTCTTACAAAGCCTATTAATGTTTTTTTTGTGCCGTAACCATATGCACTGCATGTATTTTTAATGGTAAATGACTACAGAACTCAATCAGACTAAAAAATGGAAATATATTCTTTTAATAAGTGGTTAAAGGTGGCAGGTACCAGTTTTGGTGTACCAGAACATGTGTCCCACGCAGAAATTTGGTTATAGTTAAGCATTGAGGTATATAATTGCATCATGTGGACTGAAAAATAAATGAATGTAAATTCTAGGCTATTGTACTACACAAGTAAGTAGTTGCATACACAGGTTGGGGATTTCCTTCACAAATGGGTCCAATCAGAAGTCAAAATTGTGGTCTCCTCACTTGACGGCATCCAATCAAAGTGGGGAAAAATACAGTTTTATGTAAACAAAAATATCTTGAGATTTTGATGGTAAGGATAGGTTCGGACAAGGCTCTAATTCACTGAATATCATTTATCTCTTGAATTTTGCCTAAAATTCTTGTCGGCTTTTAGCAGGATTCTGCAGGTGAGGATTAGATTGGTATCAGAGCATCACATTTTTTGCCTTATTTGCAATGCATTTATAAATTTTAAAATCTCCATGCTGGACAGACACCCAAATTTAAAGGTTTTCTATATATTCACATAAGCACGCACACATCTTAGTTACTTGAAACCATACATTTTATTTGTATATAAGCTTGAATGAATTTTCAAGAAAATAAAATCATAAATCCATGAAATTCTAAAGATTTATTGTAAAATAACTGGTTTCTGCCACCTTAAGCCTAAACATGATTTTAACATATCACAAAATGTGCCTTTTAAGAGTTCTACAGGTGTGTGGTGTTATATTTCTTTTATTCACAGTCAATGTATAGGTCTGTTTGCAAGCAAATAGTTTTACATGGATTTTAAGAATTATCAAATATCAAGACAGATAACTCTGTATACCAATACAAACAATGACACTCAATTGATTAGTTTTAAAATGATTATGTTCACCAAACAATGATTTTATATCATAAAATATATAGAAATAGCAATTACAAAGAGAGAAAAAGTAAAATAAGCCTCAGCATAGCACTAGAAAAAGCTGATTATACTGTATATTACCTGTTATAATGATTTATTTCACATGATATGGACATTTTCTTATTTATTTACTTTTAACTATGAATATATGAATTCTTTCTTTTTATAGGTCTACTACATAGTTGATACTGTAGGACAGGCTACAGAAATAAGAAAACTGGTCTCTCTCATCAGCAATAGTGTGGCAATTCTAAAATTTCAACACGCGGCCTACACAGCTAGCTCATGCGGAGAAGAGATATGAGACTGATTGCGAATAAATGTACACTTAGTTTAGTGCATCATGGATCTACAAAGTGAAACATATGTACCAAAAATATTAGTTTATTCATAACTAAGCCTTTTCAGCACTGCAGTCAACAGAACAGTGATAGTGACAAGAATTGAGACTATTTAATACCTCAAACAATGGAAAAATACTTCTTGAGATCAGTTGTAAGTGGTTTTATATCATGCATGAAACAATAAACTAAAGTATTTTTGAGAACTGTTGGATAATTCATACACTGTACCAGAAAACTCACACAATAAAATTTATTAAATATGAACACAATCATTTTTTCTATTTTTTGCATTCAAAGCAGTTTGACGGCAAAAGACACAAATATTGCTTTAATAAATTTGGTCTTACAAAGCCTATTAATGTTTTTTTTGTGCCGTAACCATATGCACTGCATGTATTTTTAATGGTAAATGACTACAGAACTCAATCAGACTAAAAAATGGAAATATATTCTTTTAATAAGTGGTTAAAGGTGGCAGGTACCAGTTTTGGTGTACCAGAACATGTGTCCCACGCAGAAATTTGGTTATAGTTAAGCATTGAGGTATATAATTGCATCATGTGGACTGAAAAATAAATGAATGTAAATTCTAGGCTATTGTACTACACAAGTAAGTAGTTGCATACACAGGTTGGGGATTTCCTTCACAAATGGGTCCAATCAGAAGTCAAAATTGTGGTCTCCTCACTTGACGGCATCCAATCAAAGTGGGGAAAAATCAGTTTTATGTAAACAAAAATATCTTGAGATTTTGATGGTAAGGATAGGTTCGGACAAGGCTCTAATTCACTGAATATCATTTATCTCTTGAATTTTGCCTAAAATTCTTGTCGGCTTTAGCAGGATTCTGCAGGTGAGGATTAGATTGGTATCAGAGCATCACATTTTTGCCTTATTTGCAATGCATTTATAAATTTTAAAATCTCCATGCTGGACAGACACCCAAATTTAAAGGTTTTCTATATATTCACATAAGCACGCACACATCTTAGTTACTTGAAACCATACATTTTATTTGTATATAAGCTTGAATGAATTTTCAAGAAAATAAAATCATAAATCCATGAAATTCTAAAGATTTATTGTAAAATAACTGGTTTCTGCCACCTTAAGCCTAAACATGATTTTAACATATCACAAAATGTGCCTTTTAAGAGTTCTACAGGTGTGTGGTGTTATATTTCTTTTATTCACAGTCAATGTATAGGTCTGTTTGCAAGCAAATAGTTTTACATGGATTTTAAGAATTATCAAATATCAAGACAGATAACTCTGTATACCAATACAAACAATGACACTCAATTGATTAGTTTTAAAATGATTATGTTCACCAAACAATGATTTTATATCATAAAATATATAGAAATAGCAATTACAAAGAGAGAAAAAGTAAAATAAGCCTCAGCATAGCACTAGAAAAAGCTGATTATACTGTATATTACCTGTTATAATGATTTATTTCACATGATATGGACATTTTCTTATTTATTTACTTTTTAACTATGAATATATGAATTCTTCTTTTTATAGGTCTACTACATAGTTGATACTGTAGGACAGGCTACAGAAATAAGAAAACTGGTCTCTCTCATCAGCAATAGTGTGGCAATTCTAAAATTTCAACACGCGGCCTACACAGCTAGCTCATGCGGAGAAGAGATATGAGACTGATTGCGAATAAATGTACACTTAGTTTAGTGCATCATGGATCTACAAAGTGAAACATATGTACCAAAAATATTAGTTTATTCATAACTAAGCCTTTTCAGCACTGCAGTCAACAGAACAGTGATAGTGACAAGAATTGAGACTATTTAATACCTCAAACAATGGAAAAATACTTCTTGAGATCAGTTGTAAGTGGTTTTATATCATGCATGAAACAATAAACTAAAGTATTTTTGAGAACTGTTGCATAATTCATACACTGTACCAGAAAACTCACACAATAAAATTTATTAAATATGAACACAATCATTTTTTCTAATTTTTTGCATTCAAAGCAGTTTGACGGCAAAAGACACAAATATTGCTTTAATAAATTTGGTCTTACAAAGCCTATTAATGTTTTTTTGGTTGTAACCATATGCACTGCATGTATTTTTAATGGTAAATGACTACAGAAATCAGACTAAAAAATGGAAATATATTCTTTTAATAAGTGGTTAAAGGTGGCAGGTACCAGTTTTGTGTACCAGAACATGTGTCCCACAGAAATTTGGTTATAGTTAAGCATTGAGGTATATAATTGCATCATGTGGACTGAAAAATAAATGAATGTAAATTCTAGGCTATTGTACTACACAAGTAAGTAGTTGCATACACAGGTTGGGGATTTCCTTCACAAATGGGTCCAATCAGAAGTCAAAATTGTGGTCTCCTCACTTGACGGCATCCAATCAAAGTGGGGAAAAACAGTTTTATGTAAACAAAAATATCTTGAGATTTTGATGGTAAGGATAGGTTCGGACAAGGCTCTAATTCACTGAATATCATTTATCTCTTGAATTTTGCCTAAAATTCTTGTCGGCTTTAGCAGGATTCTGCAGGTGAGGATTAGATTGGTATCAGAGCATCACATTTTTGCCTTATTTGCAATGCATTTATAAATTTTAAAATCTCCATGCTGGACAGACACCCAAATTTAAAGGTTTTCTATATATTCACATAAGCACGCACAAAAGTTACTTGAAACCATACATTTTATTTGTATATAAGCTTGAATGAATTTTCAAGAAAATAAAATCATAAATCCATGAAATTCTAAAGATTTATTGTAAAATAACTGGTTTCTGCCACCTTAAGCCTAAACATGATTTTAACATATCACAAAATGTGCCTTTTAAGAGTTCTACAGGTGTGTGGTGTTATATTTCTTTTATTCACAGTCAATGTATAGGTCTGTTTGCAAGCAAATAGTTTTACATGGATTTTAAGAATTATCAAATATCAAGACAGATAACTCTGTATACCAATACAAACAATGACACTCAATTGATTAGTTTTAAAATGATTATGTTCACCAAACAATGATTTTATATCATAAAATATATAGAAATAGCAATTACAAAGAGAGAAAAAGTAAAATAAGCCTCAGCATAGCACTAGAAAAAGCTGATTATACTGTATATTACCTGTTATAATGATTTATTTCACATGATATGGACATTTTCTTATTTATTTACTTTTAACTATGAATATATGAATTCTTCTTTTTATAGGTCTACTACATAGTTGATACTGTAGGACAGGCTACAGAAATAAGAAAACTGGTCTCTCTCATCAGCAATAGTGTGGCAATTCTAAAATTTCAACACGCGGCCTACACAGCTAGCTCATGCGGAGAAGAGATATGAGACTGATTGCGAATAAATGTACACTTAGTTTAGTGCATCATGGATCTACAAAGTGAAACATATGTACCAAAAATATTAGTTTATTCATAACTAAGCCTTTTTCAGCACTGCAGTCAACAGAACAGTGATAGTGACAAGAATTGAGACTATTTAATACCTCAAACAATGGAAAAATACTTCTTGAGATCAGTTGTAAGTGGTTTTATATCATGCATGAAACAATAAACTAAAGTATTTTTGAGAACTGTTGGATAATTCATACACTGTACCAGAAAACTCACACAATAAAATTTATTAAATATGAACACAATCATTTTTTTCTATTTTTTTTGCATTCAAAGCAGTTTGACGGCAAAAGACACAAATATTGCTTTAATAAATTTGGTCTTACAAAGCCTATTAATGTTTTTTTTGGTGCTGTAACCATATGCACTGCATGTATTTTTAATGGTAAATGACTACAGAACTCAATCAGACTAAAAAAATGGAAATATATTCTTTTTAATAAGTGGTTAAAGGTGGCAGGTACCAGTTTTGGTGTACCAGAACATGTGTCCCACGCAGAAATTTGGTTATAGTTAAGCATTGAGGTATATAATTGCATCATGTGGACTGAAAAAATAAATGAATGTAAATTCTAGGCTATTGTACTACACAAGTAAGTAGTTGCATACACAGGTTGGGGATTTCCTTCACAAATGGGTCCAATCAGAAGTCAAAATTGTGGTCTCCTCACTTGACGGCATCCAATCAAAGTGGGGAAAAATACAGTTTTATGTAAACAAAAATATCTTGAGATTTTGATGGTAAGGATAGGTTCGGACAAGGCTCTAATTCACTGAATATCATTTATCTCTTGAATTTTGCCTAAAATTCTTGTCGGCTTTAGCAGGATTCTGCAGGTGAGGATTAGATTGGTATCAGAGCATCACATTTTTGCCTTATTTGCAATGCATTTATAAATTTTAAAATCTCCATGCTGGACAGACACCCAAATTTAAAGGTTTTCTATATATTCACATAAGCACGCACACATCTTAGTTACTTGAAACCATACATTTTATTTGTATATAAGCTTGAATGAATTTTCAAGAAAATAAAATCATAAATCCATGAAATTCTAAAGATTTATTGTAAAATAACTGGTTTCTGCCACCTTAAGCCTAAACATGATTTTAACATATCACAAAATGTGCCTTTTAAGAGTTCTACAGGTGTGTGGTGTTATATTTCTTTTATTCACAGTCAATGTATAGGTCTGTTTGCAAGCAAATAGTTTTACATGGATTTTAAGAATTATCAAATATCAAGACAGATAACTCTGTATACCAATACAAACAATGACACTCAATTGATTAGTTTTAAAATGATTATGTTCACCAAACAATGATTTTATATCATAAAATATATAGAAATAGCAATTACAAAGAGAGAAAAAGTAAAATAAGCCTCAGCATAGCACTAGAAAAAGCTGATTATACTGTATATTACCTGTTATAATGATTTATTTCACATGATATGGACATTTTCTTATTTATTTACTTTTAACTATGAATATATGAATTCTTCTTTTTATAGGTCTACTACATAGTTGATACTGTAGGACAGGCTACAGAAATAAGAAAACTGGTCTCTCTCATCAGCAATAGTGTGGCAATTCTAAAATTTCAACACGCGGCCTACACAGCTAGCTCATGCGGAGAAGAGATATGAGACTGATTGCGAATAAATGTACACTTAGTTTAGTGCATCATGGATCTACAAAGTGAAACATATGTACCAAAAATATTAGTTTATTCATAACTAAGCCTTTTTCAGCACTGCAGTCAACAGAACAGTGATAGTGACAAGAATTGAGACTATTTAATACCTCAAACAATGGAAAAATACTTCTTGAGATCAGTTGTAAGTGGTTTTATATCATGCATGAAACAATAAACTAAAGTATTTTTGAGAACTGTTGGATAATTCATACACTGTACCAGAAAACTCACACAATAAAATTTATTAAATATGAACACAATCATTTTTTCTATTTTTTGCATTCAAAGCAGTTTGACGGCAAAAGACACAAATATTGCTTTAATAAATTTGGTCTTACAAAGCCTATTAATGTTTTTTTGGTGCCGTAACCATATGCACTGCATGTATTTTAATGGTAAATGACTACAGAACTCAATCAGACTAAAAAAATGGAAATATATTCTTTTTAATAAGTGGTTAAAGGTGGCAGGTACCAGTTTTGGTGTACCAGAACATGTGTCCCACGCAGAAATTTGGTTATAGTTAAGCATTGAGGTATATAATTGCATCATGTGGACTGAAAAAATAAATGAATGTAAATTCTAGGCTATTGTACTACACAAGTAAGTAGTTGCATACACAGGTTGGGGATTTCCTTCACAAATGGGTCCAATCAGAAGTCAAAATTGTGGTCTCCTCACTTGACGGCATCCAATCAAAGTGGGGAAAAAATTCAGTTTTATGTAAACAAAAATATCTTGAGATTTTGATGGTAAGGATAGGTTCGGACAAGGCTCTAATTCACTGAATATCATTTATCTCTTGAATTTTGCCTAAAATTCTTGTCGGCTTTAGCAGGATTCTGCAGGTGAGGATTAGATTGGTATCAGAGCATCACATTTTTGCCTTATTTGCAATGCATTTATAAATTTTAAAATCTCCATGCTGGACAGACACCCAAATTTAAAGGTTTTCTATATATTCACATAAGCACGCACACATCTTAGTTACTTGAAACCATACATTTTATTTGTATATAAGCTTGAATGAATTTTCAAGAAAATAAAATCATAAATCCATGAAATTCTAAAGATTTATTGTAAAATAACTGGTTTCTGCCACCTTAAGCCTAAACATGATTTTAACATATCACAAAATGTGCCTTTTAAGAGTTCTACAGGTGTGTGGTGTTATATTTCTTTTATTCACAGTCAATGTATAGGTCTGTTTGCAAGCAAATAGTTTTACATGGATTTTAAGAATTATCAAATATCAAGACAGATAACTCTGTATCCCAATACAAACAATGACACTCAATTGATTAGTTTTAAAATGATTATGTTCACCAAACAATGATTTTATATCATAAAATATATAGAAATAGCAATTACAAAGAGAGAAAAAGTAAAATAAGCCTCAGCATAGCACTAGAAAAAGCTGATTATACTGTATATTACCTGTTATAATGATTTATTTCACATGATATGGACATTTTCTTATTTATTTACTTTTTAACTATGAATATATGAATTCTTTCTTTTTATAGGTCTACTACATAGTTGATACTGTAGGACAGGCTACAGAAATAAGAAAACTGGTCTCTCTCATCAGCAATAGTGTGGCAATTCTAAAATTTCAACACGCGGCCTACACAGCTAGCTCATGCGGAGAAGAGATATGAGACTGATTGCGAATAAATGTACACTTAGTTTAGTGCATCATGGATCTACAAAGTGAAACATATGTACCAAAAATATTAGTTTATTCATAACTAAGCCTTTTCAGCACTGCAGTCAACAGAACAGTGATAGTGACAAGAATTGAGACTATTTAATACCTCAAACAATGGAAAAATACTTCTTGAGATCAGTTGTAAGTGGTTTTATATCATGCATGAAACAATAAACTAAAGTATTTTTGAGAACTGTTGGATAATTCATACACTGTACCAGAAAACTCACACAATAAAATTTATTAAATATGAACACAATCATTTTTTTCTAATTTTTTTGCATTCAAAGCAGTTTGACGGCAAAAGACACAAATATTGCTTTAATAAATTTGGTCTTACAAAGCCTATTAATGTTTTTTCTTGTGCCGTAACCATATGCACTGCATGTATTTTTAATGGTAAATGACTACAGAACTCAATCAGACTAAAAAAATGGAAATATATTCTTTTTAATAAGTGGTTAAAGGTGGCAGGTACCAGTTTTGGTGTACCAGAACATGTGTCCCACGCAGAAATTTGGTTATAGTTAAGCATTGAGGTATATAATTGCATCATGTGGACTGAAAAAATAAATGAATGTAAATTCTAGGCTATTGTACTACACAAGTAAGTAGTTGCATACACAGGTTGGGGATTTCCTTCACAAATGGGTCCAATCAGAAGTCAAAATTGTGGTCTCCTCACTTGACGGCATCCAATCAAAGTGGGGAAAAAATTCAGTTTTATGTAAACAAAAATATCTTGAGATTTTGATGGTAAGGATAGGTTCGGACAAGGCTCTAATTCACTGAATATCATTTATCTCTTGAATTTTGCCTAAAATTCTTGTCGGCTTTAGCAGGATTCTGCAGGTGAGGATTAGATTGGTATCAGAGCATCACATTTTTGCCTTATTTGCAATGCATTTATAAATTTTAAAATCTCCATGCTGGACAGACACCCAAATTTAAAGGTTTTCTATATATTCACATAAGCACGCACACATCTTAGTTACTTGAAACCATACATTTTATTTGTATATAAGCTTGAATGAATTTTCAAGAAAATAAAATCATAAATCCATGAAATTCTAAAGATTTATTGTAAAATAACTGGTTTCTGCCACCTTAAGCCTAAACATGATTTTAACATATCACAAAATGTGCCTTTTAAGAGTTCTACAGGTGTGTGGTGTTATATTTCTTTTATTCACAGTCAATGTATAGGTCTGTTTGCAAGCAAATAGTTTTACATGGATTTTAAGAATTATCAAATATCAAGACAGATAACTCTGTATACCAATACAAACAATGACACTCAATTGATTAGTTTTAAAATGATTATGTTCACCAAACAATGATTTTATATCATAAAATATATAGAAATAGCAATTACAAAGAGAGAAAAAGTAAAATAAGCCTCAGCATAGCACTAGAAAAAGCTGATTATACTGTATATTACCTGTTATAATGATTTATTTCACATGATATGGACATTTTCTTATTTATTTACTTTTAACTATGAATATATGAATTCTTCTTTTTATAGGTCTACTACATAGTTGATACTGTAGGACAGGCTACAGAAATAAGAAAACTGGTCTCTCTCATCAGCAATAGTGTGGCAATTCTAAAATTTCAACACGCGGCCTACACAGCTAGCTCATGCGGAGAAGAGATATGAGACTGATTGCGAATAAATGTACACTTAGTTTAGTGCATCATGGATCTACAAAGTGAAACATATGTACCAAAAATATTAGTTTATTCATAACTAAGCCTTTTCAGCACTGCAGTCAACAGAACAGTGATAGTGACAAGAATTGAGACTATTTAATACCTCAAACAATGGAAAAATACTTCTTGAGATCAGTTGTAAGTGGTTTTATATCATGCATGAAACAATAACCTAAAGTATTTTTGAGAACTGTTGGATAATTCATACACTGTACCAGAAAACTCACACAATAAAATTTATTAAATATGAACACAATCATTTTTTCTATTTTTTTTGCATTCAAAGCAGTTTGACGGCAAAAGACACAAATATTGCTTTAATAAATTTGGTCTTACAAAGCCTATTAATGTTTTTTTTGGTGCCGTAACCATATGCACTGCATGTATTTTTAATGGTAAATGACTACAGAACTCAATCAGACTAAAAAAATGGAAATATATTCTTTTTAATAAGTGGTTAAAGGTGGCAGGTACCAGTTTTGGTGTACCAGAACATGTGTCCCACGCAGAAATTTGGTTATAGTTAAGCATTGAGGTATATAATTGCATCATGTGGACTGAAAAAATAAATGAATGTAAATTCTAGGCTATTGTACTACACAAGTAAGTAGTTGCATACACAGGTTGGGGATTTCCTTCACAAATGGGTCCAATCAGAAGTCAAAATTGTGGTCTCCTCACTTGACGGCATCCAATCAAAGTGGGGAAAAAATTCAGTTTTATGTAAACAAAAATATCTTGAGATTTTGATGGTAAGGATAGGTTCGGACAAGGCTCTAATTCACTGAATATCATTTATCTCTTGAATTTTGCCTAAAATTCTTGTCGGCTTTTAGCAGGATTCTGCAGGTGAGGATTAGATTGGTATCAGAGCATCACATTTTTTGCCTTATTTGCAATGCATTTATAAATTTTAAAATCTCCATGCTGGACAGACACCCAAATTTAAAGGTTTTCTATATATTCACATAAGCACGCACACGTCTTAGTTACTTGAAACCATACATTTTATTTGTATATAAGCTTGAATGAATTTTCAAGAAAATAAAATCATAAATCCATGAAATTCTAAAGATTTATTGTAAAATAACTGGTTTCTGCCACCTTAAGCCTAAACATGATTTTAACATATCACAAAATGTGCCTTTTAAGAGTTCTACAGGTGTGTGGTGTTATATTTCTTTTATTCACAGTCAATGTATAGGTCTGTTTGCAAGCAAATAGTTTTACATGGATTTTAAGAATTATCAAATATCAAGACAGATAACTCTGTATACCAATACAAACAATGACACTCAATTGATTAGTTTTAAAATGATTATGTTCACCAAACAATGATTTTATATCATAAAATATATAGAAATAGCAATTACAAAGAGAGAAAAAGTAAAATAAGCCTCAGCATAGCACTAGAAAAAGCTGATTATACTGTATATTACCTGTTATAATGATTTATTTCACATGATATGGACATTTTCTTATTTATTTACTTTTTAACTATGAATATATGAATTCTTTCTTTTTATAGGTCTACTACATAGTTGATACTGTAGGACAGGCTACAGAAATAAGAAAACTGGTCTCTCTCATCAGCAATAGTGTGGCAATTCTAAAATTTCAACACGCGGCCTACACAGCTAGCTCATGCGGAGAAGAGATATGAGACTGATTGCGAATAAATGTACACTTAGTTTAGTGCATCATGGATCTACAAAGTGAAACATATGTACCAAAAATATTAGTTTATTCATAACTAAGCCTTTTCAGCACTGCAGTCAACAGAACAGTGATAGTGACAAGAATTGAGACTATTTAATACCTCAAACAATGGAAAAATACTTCTTGAGATCAGTTGTAAGTGGTTTTATATCATGCATGAAACAATAAACTAAAGTATTTTTGAGAACTGTTGCATAATTCATACACTGTACCAGAAAACTCACACAATAAAATTTATTAAATATGAACACAATCATTTTTTCTATTTTTTGCATTCAAAGCAGTTTGACGGCAAAAGACACAAATATTGCTTTAATAAATTTGGTCTTACAAAGCCTATTAATGTTTTTTTGGTGCTGTAACCATATGCACTGCATGTATTTTTAATGGTAAATGACTACAGAACTCAATCAGACTAAAAAATGGAAATATATTCTTTTAATAAGTGGTTAAAGGTGGCAGGTACCAGTTTTGGTGTACCAGAACATGTGTCCCACGCAGAAATTTGGTTATAGTTAAGCATTGAGGTATATAATTGCATCATGTGGACTGAAAAATAAATGAATGTAAATTCTAGGCTATTGTACTACACAAGTAAGTAGTTGCATACACAGGTTGGGGATTTCCTTCACAAATGGGTCCAATCAGAAGTCAAAATTGTGGTCTCCTCACTTGACGGCATCCAATCAAAGTGGGGAAAAATTCAGTTTTATGTAAACAAAAATATCTTGAGATTTTGATGGTAAGGATAGGATTCGGACAAGGCTCTAATTCACTGAATATCATTTATCTCTTGAATTTTGCCTAAAATTCTTGTCGGCTTTTAGCAGGATTCTGCAGGTGAGGATTAGATTGGTATCAGAGCATCACATTTTTGCCTTATTTGCAATGCATTTATAAATTTTAAAATCTCCATGCTGGACAGACACCCAAATTTAAAGGTTTTCTATATATTCACATAAGCACGCACACGTCTTAGTTACTTGAAACCATACATTTTATTTGTATATAAGCTTGAATGAATTTTCAAGAAAATAAAATCATAAATCCATGAAATTCTAAAGATTTATTGTAAAATAACTGGTTTCTGCCACCTTAAGCCTAAACATGATTTTAACATATCACAAAATGTGCCTTTTAAGAGTTCTACAGGTGTGTGGTGTTATATTTCTTTTATTCACAGTCAATGTATAGGTCTGTTTGCAAGCAAATAGTTTTACATGGATTTTAAGAATTATCAAATATCAAGACAGATAACTCTGTATCCCAATACAAACAATGACACTCAATTGATTAGTTTTAAAATGATTATGTTCACCAAACAATGATTTTATATCATAAAATATATAGAAATAGCAATTACAAAGAGAGAAAAAGTAAAATAAGCCTCAGCATAGCACTAGAAAAAGCTGATTATACTGTATATTACCTGTTATAATGATTTATTTCACATGATATGGACATTTTCTTATTTATTTACTTTTAACTATGAATATATGAATTCTTTCTTTTTATAGGTCTACTACATAGTTGATACTGTAGGACAGGCTACAGAAATAAGAAAACTGGTCTCTCTCATCAGCAATAGTGTGGCAATTCTAAAATTTCAACACGCGGCCTACACAGCTAGCTCATGCGGAGAAGAGATATGAGACTGATTGCGAATAAATGTACACTTAGTTTAGTGCATCATGGATCTACAAAGTGAAACATATGTACCAAAAATATTAGTTTATTCATAACTAAGCCTTTTCAGCACTGCAGTCAACAGAACAGTGATAGTGACAAGAATTGAGACTATTTAATACCTCAAACAATGGAAAAATACTTCTTGAGATCAGTTGTAAGTGGTTTTATATCATGCATGAAACAATAAACTAAAGTATTTTTGAGAACTGTTGCATAATTCATACACTGTACCAGAAAACTCACACAATAAAATTTATTAAATATGAACACAATCATTTTTTCTATTTTTTTGCATTCAAAGCAGTTTGACGGCAAAAGACACAAATATTGCTTTAATAAATTTGGTCTTACAAAGCCTATTAATGTTTTTTTTGTGCCGTAACCATATGCACTGCATGTATTTTTAATGGTAAATGACTACAGAACTCAATCAGACTAAAAAATGGAAATATATTCTTTTAATAAGTGGTTAAAGGTGGCAGGTACCAGTTTTGGTGTACCAGAACATGTGTCCCACGCAGAAATTTGGTTATAGTTAAGCATTGAGGTATATAATTGCATCATGTGGACTGAAAAATAAATGAATGTAAATTCTAGGCTATTGTACTACACAAGTAAGTAGTTGCATACACAGGTTGGGGATTTCCTTCACAAATGGGTCCAATCAGAAGTCAAAATTGTCGTCTCCTCACTTGACGGCATCCAATCAAAGTGGGGAAAAAATCAGTTTTATGTAAACAAAAATATCTTGAGATTTTGATGGTAAGGATAGGTTCGGACAAGGCTCTAATTCACTGAATATCATTTATCTCTTGAATTTTGCCTAAAATTCTTGTCGGCTTTTAGCAGGATTCTGCAGGTGAGGATTAGATTGGTATCAGAGCATCACATTTTTGCCTTATTTGCAATGCATTTATAAATTTTAAAATCTCCATGCTGGACAGACACCCAAATTTAAAGGTTTTCTATATATTCACATAAGCACGCACACATCTTAGTTACTTGAAACCATACATTTTATTTGTTTATAAGCTTGAATGAATTTTCAAGAAAATAAAATCATAAATCCATGAAATTCTAAAGATTTATTGTAAAATAACTGGTTTCTGCCACCTTAAGCCTAAACATGATTTTAACATATCACAAAATGTGCCTTTTAAGAGTTCTACAGGTGTGTGGTGTTATATTTCTTTTATTCACAGTCAATGTATAGGTCTGTTTGCAAGCAAATAGTTTTACATGGATTTTAAGAATTATCAAATATCAAGACAGATAACTCTGTATCCCAATACAAACAATGACACTCAATTGATTAGTTTTAAAATGATTATGTTCACCAAACAATGATTTTATATCATAAAATATATAGAAATAGCAATTACAAAGAGAGAAAAAGTAAAATAAGCCTCAGCATAGCACTAGAAAAAGCTGATTATACTGTATATTACCTGTTATAATGATTTATTTCACATGATATGGACATTTTCTTATTTATTTACTTTTAACTATGAATATATGAATTCTTCTTTTTATAGGTCTACTACATAGTTGATACTGTAGGACAGGCTACAGAAATAAGAAAACTGGTCTCTCTCATCAGCAATAGTGTGGCAATTCTAAAATTTCAACACGCGGCCTACACAGCTAGCTCATGCGGAGAAGAGATATGAGACTGATTGCGAATAAATGTACACTTAGTTTAGTGCATCATGGATCTACAAAGTGAAACATATGTACCAAAAATATTAGTTTATTCATAACTAAGCCTTTTCAGCACTGCAGTCAACAGAACAGTGATAGTGACAAGAATTGAGACTATTTAATACCTCAAACAATGGAAAAATACTTCTTGAGATCAGTTGTAAGTGGTTTTATATCATGCATGAAACAATAAACTAAAGTATTTTTGAGAACTGTTGGATAATTCATACACTGTACCAGAAAACTCACACAATAAAATTTATTAAATATGAACACAATCATTTTTTCTATTTTTTGCATTCAAAGCAGTTTGACGGCAAAAGACACAAATATTGCTTTAATAAATTTGGTCTTACAAAACCTATTAATGTTTTTTTGGTGCCGTAACCATATGCACTGCATGTATTTTTAATGGTAAATGACTACAGAACTCAATCAGACTAAAAAATGGAAATATATTCTTTTAATAAGTGGTTAAAGGTGGCAGGTACCAGTTTTGGTGTACCAGAACATGTGTCCCACGCAGAAATTTGGTTATAGTTAAGCATTGAGGTATATAATTGCATCATGTGGACTGAAAAATAAATGAATGTAAATTCTAGGCTATTGTACTACACTAGTAAGTAGTTGCATACACAGGTTGGAGATTTCCTTCACAAATGGGTCCAACCAGAAGTTAAAATTGTGGTCTCCTCACTTGACGGCATCCAATCAAAGTGGGGTTAAAAATTCAGTTTTATGTAAACAAAAATATCTTGAGATTTTGATGGTAAGGATAGGTTCGGACAAGGCTCTAATTCACTGAATATCATTTATCTCTTGAATTTTGCCTAAAATTCTTGTCGGCTTTTAGCAGGATTCTGCAGGTGAGGATTAGATTGGTATCAGAGCATCACATTTTTTGCCTTATTTGCAATGCATTTATAAATTTTAAAATCTCCATGCTGGACAGACACCCAAATTTAAAGGTTTTCTATATATTCACATAAGCACGCACACGTCTTAGTTACTTGAAACCATACATTTTATTTGTTTATAAGCTTGAATGAATTTTCAAGAAAATAAAATCATAAATCCATGAAATTCTAAAGATTTATTGTAAAATAACTGGTTTCTGCCACCTTAAGCCTAAACATGATTTTAACATATCACAAAATGTGCCTTTTAAGAGTTCTACAGGTGTGTGGTGTTATATTTCTTTTATTCACAGTCAATGTATAGGTCTGTTTGCAAGCAAATAGTTTTACATGGATTTTAAGAATTATCAAATATCAAGACAGATAACTCTGTATACCAATACAAACAATGACACTCAATTGATTAGTTTTAAAATGATTATGTTCACCAAACAATGATTTTATATCATAAAATATATAGAAATAGCAATTACAAAGAGAGAAAAAGTAAAATAAGCCTCAGCATAGCACTAGAAAAAGCTGATTATACTGTATATTACCTGTTATAATGATTTATTTCACATGATATGGACATTTTCTTATTTATTTACTTTTAACTATGAATATATGAATTCTTTCTTTTTATAGGTCTACTACATAGTTGATACTGTAGGACAGGCTACAGAAATAAGAAAACTGGTCTCTCTCATCAGCAATAGTGTGGCAATTCTAAAATTTCAACACGCGGCCTACACAGCTAGCTCATGCGGAGAAGAGATATGAGACTGATTGCGAATAAATGTACACTTAGTTTAGTGCATCATGGATCTACAAAGTGAAACATATGTACCAAAAATATTAGTTTATTCATAACTAAGCCTTTTTCAGCACTGCAGTCAACAGAACAGTGATAGTGACAAGAATTGAGACTATTTAATACCTCAAACAATGGAAAAATACTTCTTGAGATCAGTTGTAAGTGGTTTTATATCATGCATGAAACAATAAACTAAAGTATTTTTGAGAACTGTTGGATAATTCATACACTGTACCAGAAAACTCACACAATAAAATTTATTAAATATGAACACAATCATTTTTTCTATTTTTTGCATTCAAAGCAGTTTGACGGCAAAAGACACAAATATTGCTTTAATAAATTTGGTCTTACAAAGCCTATTAATGTTTTTTTGGTGCCGTAACCATATGCACTGCATGTATTTTTAATGGTAAATATATCAACTGAAATAGCTTAACTCAATCAAAGGACACATTAACACCAGTGAACATACACTGAACAATTAAATTTGACCTATGATACAATGTAAATACAAAATAAATAAACTAAGGGAAGAATAATAAAAGTAACATGTTATATCGGTATGAAATGTTAAACAATTTAAGAAAAACAATATGCTCGAACAAAATATCAGCCATTTGCAATTACTTTAAACACAGGTAAATGAAAAAATTTTGTTGTTAGGTATACGTGTACAGTTCAATAGAGAAAGGAAATAGTTTTACAAAATAAATAATTTTGATGTTCATAGTACGAAGTGAAAATTTAAAGTAATACCAAACACTTATCAAAGCTGGTATATAGACCAGATATAACCCTGAATAACATTATATAACAAAAAGCATTGCAGTTTGTATCAACAGGTCAAATAAACAAGAAAGTACGATTTGAGAGTACTCACAGTTACTGACAGCTAGTTAAAAGCCAAAACAATAAATAATAAAAATCATGCATCAGAGACTAAAATCAACTAAAACACATCCCAGGATTTAGTATTTTAACGTCATGGACAGTCAAAGAAGACATGACTTGTGCAATGCCAAAATAAATGTATCGACAGACAGTAGGATAGTTAGGAGTTTAACCTCTTTATAGATCAAAATGAACGTGGGTGTGTCTTTATACATCCCGTTTGAAAAGAATACAAATAGTTATGTTTAAATTTACTGATGACAAAAATCGATATTAGTGCCAATGTAAACTATATTCAAAGATCTAATTACAACATTGGTAGGATAACCTTTACTAATAAGTTTGTTTAAAGGTTCGATGAGTTTACACGGATCACATAGTGATTTCCACGCTTTAAATACAATATTACCGTAAAATTTAGGATGTGAAATACCGTTTTAATAAGTTTTCTACAGGTACAGCCAAATTTACTAATCAAATCTTTGTATCTATGAAAGAACTTAGCAAAAGTTTTACGTAATTTATGGTAACGAAATCCCCGACCAGTGATGCATTGATTACGTTCGTTAAAATCTATGATACTTGTTTGTTAGTAAATTCGGTTTTAAAAGACTAATTCATTATTTGTCAGTCCCAAATCAGGAGATGTAATTCATTGGTTGTGGTTGTTTGCCATCTGGTATGAGTAAAAGAAGATGTGGGGTATAAGTTAATGTGCCAGCAACTCAAGGGCACTAATAATCAAAGGACATACATAGAGCTACATATAGTTTTCAACAATAAACAGATGTCTTAATCAGTTCGAGTCTATACCTTTTGTTAGGTAAACATCAATATTACCTGACAAGAATTCCAATAAACAACAGACAAACAAACATAGGCAGTACTTTGACCTATAATTGTTTACTTTTACACATTGTGACTTGGATGGATAGTTGTCTCATTGACACTCATACCACATCTTCTTATTCATATATGACCAAGACAAATCACTCAAGATGTTCCCGATTTGAGACTTCCTAAGCTTTCATCCAATAGCTAGTTGCATAGGCCTATTGTTAGTTTTATGAATCGCTTTCTTGCTTGACTTCATTTTGCCACAACAAACTTCAATTTAAAAGATATTGTTAATTATATCTTCAGTCTTACGACCTGTCTCGCTAACTAATTGATATTTGACTGGGTTAGACGAAATCCAAAACCAGTTTATTGTATGGTTATGTTGAAGTCCAGTAGAATGGGCGGACATGCGCGGAAATGTGTAATCAACTTCCTTACAATTTTCAACCCAGATCCCTAAATCATCAATATGGTGAAAGTGTGCACAAGTCCCGCTATGATGGAATTGTTTGTTGATTTTTTTTAATCTTTTTTCTAGACTTGGGAACTTAGTTATTTTTTCAGTAAATTTTTTCGAAAGACGGTAGAAGTTTTGTGAAATCAACTTCTCCTACAGTTTATAACCCAGATCTTTAAAACTTTATAGAAAAATGCACACATGTTGAAGTGTGCACTTACGATTACAGAATTTTTAAAGATAATTTACAATTTCAGCAAATTGTACTCAAGATGGTACCAGTTTTATGTAATCCACTCCTCCAACAGTTCTCAATCCATATCCCTGGAACTTCACAGACATATTACAAACAAATTGAAATTGTGCACCTGCTTTTATGGAATATCTTCATTTTTCTAGAATTGGGAACTATCTGATTTTTCAGCAAAAATTCCCCAAAAATGGTAGCAATTTCTGTTGTTAACCTAGATCTTTAGAACTTCATAAAGAGTTTGTTATTTTCATTATGAGACTAATTAACGATATTTTCTCGTTTTACATTTTATATTTTCACATATATGTAAATGATCAGCATATACCATTCTATAAAGACAAATTGCGAAATTGTTTCAAAAGTTTGTTCCATACATTTTAAGACTTTCTTCTAACGTTCTTTTCTAAACGTTTTAAAATGATTTACGTGATTGTCACGTGTTTTCTCTTTCAAAGAACTCCCATTATTAACTTCAAGAGACGAACATATTTTGAAGATTTTCTCTTACACTCATAACGGGATATAATTAAGATTAATACTTCCTCTCAATTTATACAGTAAGTAAGTAAGTAAGTAAATTTCAAAACCCGTACCGTATAGTAAACTATAAAGGCTTCAAAATGACAAACGTAAAACAATTCAAATTCATAGTATTTATTTTAATGAAATGTGAGCTTCTCAAAAGTAAAATAACAAAATACTGAACTCCAAAGAAAATTCAAAACGAAAAGTCCCTTATCAGTTAAATTCTAATTAATCTATATATTATATATCGGAAATACATTTTGGTTGATACAACAATAAACTAATTGATAGAACTTCCTTTTGATTCTGAAAGATAATGTTGATCAATAAATCTCAGTGAAAAATGAAGCCACCTCATTTGTTTTATCTTAATATTAAGCAACACAGTGTGAACCTGGTTAATTTGCAATAACGATTCAGTTCAATAATCTTCAGTTCTATAGTTCAAAGTCACGCTTCCTGGTAAATAACGATCCTTATTATTCGTGAATACATTGTTAATTCGGGTCTTTTCTGAAAAGAAAAATCGTTTAGGAAATTGATAAATGATTTTGCTCTCATATTTCATATAAAAATTAAAAATAAATTCCTTGTTCTGATAAATCTT
Source organism: Mytilus coruscus (assembly GCA_017311375.1). Lineage (NCBI taxonomy): Eukaryota > Metazoa > Mollusca > Bivalvia > Mytilida > Mytilidae > Mytilus > Mytilus coruscus. The sequence goes on from JAASAO010000976.1 coordinate 23,508, forward strand.
TATCAAATTGTACGAACTTTAATACCATGGAGGCTCATAAATATAGAGTTGAACTTCCAGTTTAATAGGGTATTTCTAAAAAGAAATCAAATATTTTGATATTTTAATCAGCATTACAGAAGACAACATAGCAAACTGATCAAACTCAAAAGAGTTTAAAGACGAGGAAAATTTAATATCAGGTGAGGACACATCAGAGATAAATACTCAAGAAATGTCAAGCAAGAGCAAAAGTTGGTTTAACCTGTTACTTATCACTATAAATAAGAAGATGTGGTGTGATTGCAAATGAGACAACTCTCCATCCAAGTCACAATGTATAAAAGTTAACAATTATAGGTCAAAGTACGGCCTTCAACACGGAGCCTTGTCTCAAACCGAACAGCAAGCTATATAAAGGGCCCCGAATGACTAGTGTAAAACAATTCAAACAGGAAAACCAACGGTCTATTTTATATAAAGACGAGAAACGAGACTGTTTTATTGCACAATATTTGTGATAATTGGTAACCTTTATGATCTCTTTTGTTTGTTTTCCTATTAAGGAAATTATTCATTGTTAAAGTGCTAAATTGTTATGACACGAAAATATTTGACTCAAAACAGTAATGAATAAAAGATTAACAAATGTAATTTTATTTTAGTAACTGAATAGATCTCGCGTGACAATACGATATGAACTACAATTAAAACTTCGGTACAATAATTTAAGGAAGATTTCTTTATACTTCCGTATCACGGGTTTGTTTAACAGATTTCTTCTAAAATGTCCATGCACAACGTTGTCTTTTACTGCTGTCTTTGTCTGATTTGTCAAATGTCAAGCCAAATTACTGCTAAAACAGGTATGTTTAATTTTATCACGTCAAATTGTAGTGATCAAATTATATGACTGTCTTCTTTAAAATTTTAAAACTGACTATGCGGTATGGGCTTTGCTCATTGTTGAAGGCCGTATGGTGACCTATAGTTGTTAATTTCTGTGCCATTTGGTCTCTTGTGGAGAGTTGTCTCATTGGCAATCATATCACATCTTCTTTTATATTTAAAGTGTTGCATTTCAGGAATAGGATTCGTTTTAAAAGAATTTATTGGTTCTTCCGCGCTGTGTAATGTTACAACTCATGAGTTACCATGAAATTATTTTCACTGTCTATGAGCAAATAAATTAATCATACAAACCACTATAATAATGATAAAATTGCAATGAGACAATGAAGAATTAAATATAAAATAAATAGGGAATAACGAACGTCTTAAAGGTCATTTATTATAATAATTGTGCAATTTAGGTTTTTGCTTTAAAATACAATCATGATATTAAAATTAAATGAACGTAAATTGTTTTGATTCTTTGACCATGTGTTTATTTGTTTAAAATTTCCTTCATTCGTAGACTCTACAAAACTTCACTTTCGCCTTTACTGTGTTGTCAAAGGGTTGCGAATAACTAAATCCAGGGTTGCGTTCAATAGCGTAGCAGCTAGTATAGCCGCTATCTATGTCTTAGATGTCTATCTATATTGAACGATATGCTATGTAGCTAGCATGTTAAAATTACGTTACGAGTAATAACCTTTCCGACCCTATTTTGATTCTCTAAATAGCATACATTTTTGGGTTACCTAGATCAATTTAGCGGCTAGGCTAGCTACATGTTCAGTAGTCAAAATCTACGAAGCCCTATGAAGCAGCTACGATATTGAATGCACCCTGCTTACCTATTTACAAACGTTATACATTGAGTGTTACTAAACAAAACAAACACATCATTGTATGACGTCAAGGCGTCAGTTATTTGATTTAATTTGCAAACATCTGTTTTCAATGGAAGTAGGCGCACATTCAATTGTTGGGGTTATAAATTTTCGTTTTAGGGTGATGTATACAACTTTGAATGAGGGTAATTTCTTAATAAACTGCGTTTTCAAATTTTGTTCCATTTTCGTAAAGGTTTTGTGACAATAAGTAGGCATTCCTTTTTCCTAACGGTCCATTTTCTTCATCAGACAATTATCACTTTTGTTTGTTTTTTTTAATAAAGTTTGACCACTTACCCTTGCATCTGTTTCATTCATAGTCAATATCTGTAAGTTAGTGTATCGTAATGAAATCTGATCTATAAGGCAGCAACCATTTGATTTTCTGGGGGCTATGGATTTTTTCCGGACAAACTTTTTTTTGCCTTCGGCGAAAAACAATCTATTTTTGGCGACAAGTCGAAAACAATTTTTTCTTTCAATTTTAGCATTACATATAGTGGCAGCTGAGGGTGAAACAAACAAATTTTTTTCTCAGGGTCAAAACAAATTATTTTTTCTCCAAAACTGAAACAAACTTTTTTCTAAAAATCCATAGCCCCCAGAAAATCAAATGGTTGCTGCCTAAAGAATTCCTGATTTATTTGAAACGATTTTCAACACTGTTTTAAATACCAAACAAAAGAATTGAAATACTAGTAATACATTGATTGATTGGTTGATTGATTGGTGTTTTAACGCCACTTTCAACACTATTGCCCTATTTTGTGACGACAGTTTTATTGGTGGATAAAGCCGGAGTATCCGGAGAGAACCACCGACCATCAGTAGGAAAACTGACAATCTTGGTCAATTTCTAGTAATACAATGTACACCTTTATTAGTTTACTAAAGATTTTTTTGCAATTTGACGTCCTATAATAATAGGATTAAAATGGTTTACATGCATATATCATATATGTCCATATATGTCCATATGCATATTATTAATTTCTGATACAGTTTTTCACAAAATTGCACATTGTTGACCATACAAAAGATATCAATGTAAAACATAGTCAATTTGGTTAAAAGAAGATACAGAATTACTCAACTCTTATCTTCCAGAGGACATAAACCAATATTGGCTCTCTAACCCTACAGGTAGTATACTCACTGTAGTTTGCTCCTGATGATTATTTCTTTTGGGTTAGTTTGAGATCAATTACGATGACAACATGATTTCCGGATATCCTTTCCGTCACGTTAAAACCATCGGTTTCGGATTTTATGCCTTCTTATTCTGGCATATTCATTTATTAAACTGAAATTAGGAAAATTTAAAAATGACGGGGTACTACTAGTATTCGTATTACTAAATGTTCGACGTTATTATAATTTAAGGAAGTTTGCTGCTCAGTTTCAAAATAAATAACTTTTCATAAAACTAGTATATATTGATAGGGGATTAATTGAGAAACCAAAAAGCAAAAAAATATAGGGGTCAATGTGCTTGTTTTCGAGATATTAGCCATTGGAATTTGGGCGGAAAATGTTCTCTCTTGATTTTCATAGCTTTATCATTGACCAGTTAAAGTTCTCAAAACTATTAAAAATAAATAAGATTTTATAAGACTTTTACAAATGGCTTATAATTATATGTGTAAAAGATTTATAAAAAGAAAAATGGGGTCCATGGGCAAAATTTTTAAGGCATTCAAATGGATAAAACCAGAGGATTTCGAAAATCTGACAAAATTCCAAAACTTGACAAGCAAACATCCTTAAGTCAAAGAGTTAAGTTAAATTACGTTGATATTAGTCGGTATATTTTAAATACCGAAATGTCATGAAAACTACAGAAAACCACGATCCTTTTGCAATAAAAGAGGGAAGATGAACTATCACAGTGTTCAGAATTTCAGTACAGAAAAATCAATTAATTCAACCAATAAGGTCTTGTTTCAAACTCTATAAGAGTGAAATCTATAAACAAAATGGAAACGTTTATTATAAAAATAAGAAAGATCTGAAGGACAGTTCCTATACTTGTTTGATTCATAAGTGATACTTGTAATACTTTGTAGTATCATATTTCACAGCAATGCCCTATTTTTGTAATAAATTTAACAAATATTCTGACCAAATTGATTTTTATTATTTATTTCCATGTTCCATTTTTTTTTTGTAACGGATTATGTATGCAACGCACATGTTCGTATAGAAACTTATGAAAATTTACTCCCCATCAAAAGAAATTAATGGAACATGAAGGTCAGGAAACAAAACTCATAAATGGAAATAATCCTGGTAGTCATACATTGTTGTATGAAAATGCCATAAAAAGTAAAACAAATGTACAGCGATCACTTTAGAATTCAGATTAACTATTTCCATTGGTATACTTTAGAAATTATGAAACATTTAGCGAGAATGTGTCGTGAAAATAATTGCCGATTTTGTAATAAATATCTATCAAATGTCGTTTTGATAAGGCATACTCTGAGAAGATTCGAAAAAAACTGCGATTTAGTTTTATTTTACATAACAATAAAGAGCATACACATGTAGTTAGTCCCAAGTTAGGAACCACGTCAGAGATTGTTTTTGTCATTATATCTTAATGTTTTGGTTATTTTGGGAATTTGGTATTTATTTGGAATCTTTGATAGTTTCTTCTGTCAATAGAGAAGAAACTAGTCTATTGTTGGTATGTTGTCCTCTAAATGTTTGTTTGGTTATTTTTGTCGTTTCGTTGCTGTCCCATTGACGTATTGATGTATACCCAATTCCCTTTTCATTGATTTTGTTCATAAATTATGATTATAGTAAATTCTTTATTTAAAGACGGCAACTCAATGAGAAAGTGTTTAATTTCCATTGAGACTCTCAAACAAAATACATGCATACAGTACATGTTATCATATACCTAACGTGAGGGTACCCAAATTACAGTTTTTCACCTACGTTTTTAACGATCCAGACAAAAGTTACCATTTTGTGTTTATTTTGTAGATGTATCCTTTTTTACTGTATAGTTACACCAATTTAATTTTGAATCTATAGTGAATCATAGAAAAATGGGTTTGAACCGACCTCCAAACGATCCATGATTCTGTAATGAGGAGTACCCAAATTGCAACCATGCTTTAATTCACATCCTTAAAAATCGAATAACAGTTGTTTTGTTTTATTTCTTCAAATATTTAGAACAATTTGACATTAGTCCATGCTTAGTATTCATTTTTTAAGAAATAGATGCTTGTAACATATTTTATTTGCTCATTTTTAAAAGATGACTTTTTGTGAACGTCGCATGGCGACGTTCAGTAGATTTTACTTTTTCCAGTATGCTTCATCTGTTGAAATATATACTGTGAACGTTTTTTGTATATTTGAATATAGTTACCTATGTTAAAAGACGTCTATAATGTCAAATCATAAAAATACAAATTATTTAGTCTCAAAGAAAACTTGTAAGATTTTCGCAGCTATTTTTGTTGAATAGGTGCAATTTGGGTACTCGGTGCAATTTGGGTACTGTGACGTTAGTCTCCACAAGAATACCTATCACTGAATGGTATAAAATATTCCTTAAACGTTTATCTTACCACACATCTTTTTTATTCATATGAAAATTAGCCAGGCAAGTATTAAGGCTCATTAAGTATTTGAATGTCTATTTAGTGTATTTTCTTTGTTGAACTAAACACAAATCGTTTAGACTTATTCATAAAAAGCACAACTTTCCTAGACTTCTTTAGAATGATTGACACACCTTTTAATATAACTATTGAAACGAATTTTGTCTCTAAAATTTACAATATTTAGTTTCATAACATTGATAATAATTAGCAATAATTAGGTCCAACATGTGTGTATTTTTTAGATAATATACAATCTAATTAAAATATAGATCTCTGATTTCCTTATCTTATGATTACGATCACGCGAGTTAAGATATATCTGAATTTTAATCAATATTCTAACGGAATAAGCTAAAGTTCATGACGTTTCGTTATTTTTAGTTATATTGTGTATCAGAGCTCTGACTGTGTATACCATTTGTTTCCTGTTCCAAACCAAGCTTATCACGATAGTATAGTTTTTAGTGAAGATAGCGGATTTTAGGTTAGATCGTAAACATAAGTTACTTTTCGGAAGGCGCCTTTATGTTGCATATTATTTTGATAAACAGATATTACTCATAGAAAACACATTCATATCTTTAGCTATGTAAATGTCAAGTTAGGTCAGGTAAAATGTAAGGGATGCTTTAAGAGAAATACTAATTTATAGGCAATGGGAAACATTATGTAAATATCCCATTTTCGAGAATAGCCCTAGGGTTCAAACAGAAGAGAGCGAGAATTCTTCTTCAGCGTCATAAGTCAACGAAGACAAAGACATAGTAGTTCTTGAAGTTCTGATGCATGAAAATCAGAGATTGTAGTCCCAGATGTAAAATCGCATCGAAATGCAATAAAGGACAGACTGGGGCTTGTTGTGAACACATTTGTACAATAGTAGATTGTCAAGTGCGAATGATGTCGTCGTAGCTAGCCTCTCTAATAAGGTACCGCATTGTTTTATTTAAACAAAGCCCTATCCTAGACGAAAAACAAATGAGTTTTATATCGACTGATCAGAAATGGAATCGTCGTAGATCAATTTTACTGTAAACTCAAAGATGCGTTATTTTGTTATGTAAATTGGCACCAAATTAACTATTGAAATTTGATTTAAAACATGCTAACTTTTTCTATTATATTTACGGAGTTTGTCTCTCGTGCTGTGTGGAGGCCGTAGAAAGTTTCCCCGTGCTTGATATGTATGCACTTCTGTATTTTTAAATTTATGGTGTATTTATTCTTGAGACAACTTCTCTTATGTGTGCCACATCATTCTCTCAATTTTACTAAAATTTTAATAAGACGCACAACACCTATTCTTGGCCCTCATTCCTATCCACGTTAAATTTTCACTTCCAAACATTTTATGGGGCGGGATCAATATACCGTTATTTATACATCAAACCGTACTGGTTATCGGAACTTTAGATACACCAAACCAGGTACTTCATATCTGAGAAACAGGTAATATATGCCCTCAATTTTAGAATTCATTCATACATTTTTGTACTATTCAAAATTATCAGTCAATATGTGTTCTACAAGGATCACCAGTCCTTCACCTTTCATTTGATACCTTAATAACTAAGATATATTCTACATAGTTTTATATTTACACCTATGCGTAGGAACTATTTTGTTTTAAATATGTACTACTTTCCAGTATGTTCTTTTTAACCGGGCCCGATTTGGTGGTGATACATCTTACAAAGTCTATCCGAATCATTTTGCAAAGAATTCCGCTCAAACCGGTGCTAGGGTCGTCTTAAACTTGCAGTGAGGTGAGAGTTTTTTTTTTGCTCCGTGTTGAAGGCCTCGCTGTGACTTTGAGATGAAGAACAGCAATAAAAGCGCTGTTCCTTTGCTTTTTGTGTGTTTTTGCTGTGCATATACTGATTTTGTGTCATGGATGGATACCCCATATCCTTTGTTTTTCTATCAAAATGTTTACCATAATTACAAAAGTTCCATAGGCAATAATACAAATGTATTAAAACGAAATAAAGTAGCAGCATTACGCGGAGGACTGAGACTAGGACTATTTCCGTGCCTGTAGTCGCGTTTCAGATTAAAATAAACGCAAGTTATGTATAACTGATAAATTATCAAGTGAAGGATTTCGCTACCACAAATTGATTAAAACCTTTACCAATACTTTCATAGATACAAAGATTTGGTTAGGAAGTTTGGCTATACCTTTAGATCTCTTATTAAAAACGGATATCACATCCTTATTTTTACAGTGATATTTTTATAGAGTCCGTAAATGTAGATACGATCCATGTAAACTTGTTGATTATTTAAAAAACTTAGTCTTAAAGATTATCAATTAAAAACAGTAGTATAGTCTTTAAAATAGTTTTGATTGTTAATAACATTAATACTGTTTTGAAAAATTAAAACATGATAACTAAACATTATCGGTAGTAACATTAACCATTGAAGTATTATATTGACAGGATTTACAACGTTTTATTAGCACTTACATGTATTTAAACCCGGAGAGCGTTGTAGAAAAGATTTAGCACATACTTACAACTTCTCGTCCAATCAAATTGCTAGAATTTGCCTTCTAATTTTCATAGTACATACTTTTCCGTGTACTAAGTATCTACGCATGAATGACCACAAGGGTAAGATTTCATTGTATCGTAATCAAGATATTAAAACAAAATTGCCACTGGCTATTTTGAAATAAAATGCTGTGTTCCAAAGTAAATAAGATAGATGGTAATATAGTTTTCACATTGATTTTTAAATATCCTGCTATTAAAATCTTTGGATCTAAAAATGTTTTTGACGATTGCAAGTTTCTTTCATTTGAATAAAGAGTAACAAATATGGTTCTTTATACCTTGATTAGAGTAAACCCTAGTATCTTTGATCTATTGGTACTTGCCTTTTAATGACTATCCGCTAGACTATCTATGGGGACATACCAGGGCGGATCCAGCCATTTTAAAGGGGTTCCAACCCAGGATAAAAGGGGGTCCAACCATATGTCCCCATTCAAAAGCATTGATCGTACAAAAACTGGGGTTTTCCAACAGTATTGTTAAACTCATTGACACCGAAGAAGGCTATTTGTTAAGCCGAAATATTTGTCAACACGATTTAATAACAACATCTTCGTATAATACCATCTTATATTAGTATCGTTGTGCAAATTTTAGACTTATATATATATAGGTGGCACATTCTCTTCAGACATTATTACGGTTTTCAATTCATGACATCGTCCTGAACATGCATGAAATATTTGCCACTGGACATTAAGCAACCAATAATCAATCAATCAATCAATCAATCAATCAATCAATCAATCAATTCATCACGAAATAGTTAAGTTACCTTAATATCCCTTCACAAGGTTTCATAATACATTCTTTTTGTGTACAAAGTAATTGCATGGATGATAAATTATCACAATTTTAAGATGGCGTTGTACTCTAATCATGGTATAAAGAACCATACTTGTTACTCTTTATTCAAATGAAAGAAACTTGCAATCGTCAAAATATTTTTAGATCCAAAGATTTTAATAGCAGGATATTTAAAAATCAATGTGAAAACCAACTATCTAATTTAATTTGTAACACAGCATTTTATTTCAAAATAGCCAGCGGCAATTTTTGTTTTAATATCTTGATTACGATACAATGAAATCTTAACCTTGGGGTCATTCATGCGTAGATACTTAGTACACGGAAAAGTATGTATTATGAAAATTAGAAGGCAAATTCTAGCAATTTGAATGGACGAGAAGTTGTAAGTATGTGCTAACAATAGACCAATTAAAGGTTACTCGAGTTGTAAATATTGAGATGTTCTTGCCTTTTACGGGGACTAAATAACTGGACAAGACATCATTACAAAACACGTCTTTATTCTCCATAAACATGCTCATACCAGGGAATGTAAGTAAGGGGAAGGAAACCAATGTTAATATGTTGGGAAGATTTCATTCGAACCTCTCCGGGTTTGACTATTATTTATGAGAAAATATCCGAGCTGTTCGAAAACTAATTTGTGTTATGCTATTGGTTTAAAAGTTTTGATGCAAGTATGACGATACGTTATAACATGAATATTTATATATTTGAACTCTGTTTTTCTATTAATAAAAGGTCAATACACAGTTGTGTTTACTTAGGCGGCGTATTAATAAAACCACGCGCACCTTCCTTCTTCCATTTTAGATAGTATAAGTGTTCATTTTTGTTTAAATTAATGTGTTTTCCTGAATATTTGCCATGTTTTTGTTTTGCTTAATTTTTTTAATGAATAAGTAGCAGATAGTTTGTCGTCGGTCTTCAATACTTCCTGTACACGTTATACATTTGTGTACTTAGTCTGCGGTGTATTCGAACTGTTTCATTTTACGTACGATTTCCAATGTAATCTTTTTTCAAATGCTATCTTGTTACACTAGTCCCGAAACGAGGGCAATATTTTTTAAAAGTCTTTTGGTAATATTTTCTTATTTCTTTATATAAGTTTTTTTTTTTTTTTTTTTGGGGGTTGCATTTGATTTGATTTGATTTTTGGTGTTTTACGCCACTTTTAAGCACCGCTTTTGGGCTATTTCATGGCGGTCAGTTTTATTGGTGGAGGAAGCCGGAGTGCCCGGAAAACCACCGACCTTCGATAGGAAAACTGACAATCCTAGTCAATTAAGATTGAGTCGAGTGCACCTGCACGAGCGGGTTCGAACTCACAACCTCAGTGTTGACTGGCTAGTGATTACAGTAGTAACTACTTAGACCACTCGACCACCGAGGCCCCGGGTGCATTTGATAATAAAACGGTTTTAAACGGCAAATAGAAAAGTAAAATAAGTAAAGAAAATATCAGACAACAGAAATAGAAAGTATTGAATCCAAGGTCATAAATGGTTGGGCTATTCTTATATAGATGCAATTTAAATTTAATGACTCCTTTCTATTTTTTCTTTGAAAGCTGTAGCTGTAACCTTTAATATCG
>JAASAO010001006.1:0-58679 GCA_017311375.1 Mytilus coruscus
GTCTCTGATGCATGATTTTTATTATTAATTGTTTTGGCTTTTAACTAGCTGTCAGTAACTGCAGTACTCTCAAATCGTACTTTCTTGTTTATTTGACCTGTTGATACTAATTGTAATGCTTTTTTGTTATTTAATGTTATTCAGGGTTATATCTGGTCTATATACCAGCTTTGATAAGTGTTTGGTACTAATATAAATTTCCACTTCGTACTATGAACATCAAAATTATTTATTTTGTTAAAATATTTCCTTTCTCTATTGTAACTGTATCGTATACCTACCAACAAAATTATTTTATTTACCTGTGTTTAAAGTTATTGCAAATGGCTGATATTTTTGTTCGAGCATATTGTTTTTCTTAAATTGTTTAACATTTCATACCGATATAACATGTTACTTTTATTATTCTTCCTTAGTTTATTTATTTTGAATTTACATTGTATCATAGGTCAAATTTGTTTGTTCAGTGTATGTTCAATGGTGTTAATATGTCCTTTGATTGAGTTAAGCTATTTCAGTTGATATTTTATAGTGTGTTTTTCTATGTTGTGATGTTACACTATTGTTTCAGAAAAAGGGTGAAGGTTTGGTACCATTAAACGTTTAAACCCGCTGCATTTGTTTGCACCTGTCCTAAGTCAGGAATCTGATGTTCAGTAGTTGTCGTTTGTTGATGTGGTTCATAAGTGTTTCTCGTTTCGTTTTATATAGATTAGACCGTTGGTTTTCCCGTTTGAATGGTTTTACACTAGTAATTTTGGGGCCCTTTATAGCTTACTGTTCGGTGTGAGCCTAGGCTCCGTGTTGAAGACCGTATTTTGACCTATAATGGTTTACATTTATAAATTTTGACTAAGATGGAGAGTTGTCTCATTGGCACTCATACCACATCTTCTTATATCTATGTACCTTCAGTCATGGTTCATCGACTTTGAATTTTGCATAACTTACATGTTAAAGTATTGCTATTTTAATTTTAACATTTGCATTATCAAAATAACAAAAGGCGAGACATATCTCTGTGATAACAGTTTATTTTCTATGACGTCATATTTCAAGGGACCATGCCTAAGTGACCCTTAGTGGTGGAATGGTTAATAAAGATACTTGTATAAACCTAGATATCACTGAAATCAGAATTTTCTCTAGTTTATATTGAAATAAAAATATGGTGTACTTTTAATATAGTAAAAAGTTCTATCCAGAGAAAATGGGGAAAAAGTTGCCTAATCTGAACATAAAAACCTGAAATCAGGTCATGTGCATACCCATGTAAACATGACACAGGCACATTTCCATAATCAAAACTGTATGAATTTCATAGGTTTTACCTGGCCTTTAATAAAATCTTGTTTCAGGGTACTGTTTCCTACTTGAAAAGAGCTACAGTGGCTGCAAATAAGTTTTCAATTTTCACTGCCAAAAAACAGGATGTTTACAGTGTTGTCTCCCTCAAAACATGTATATTTAATCTAATTTTAAAATTATTTTAATCATTCAACCTGTTTAAATTGAAAGCTAATTAACTAATTTTACAATCAAATACAAAAACATGACACTTTTTCACCAATTATATGAACAAAAGGATTTCCTCCATGGTTATTTTTAGTCGGGAATAACCCTAGTATTTTATACGAAACTGTTTATAGCACCCAAAACTCATGTTTGTAGAACTAAAAGGGTTCTCGTTTAGGTGCCTATACACGTCCTGGACATGGTTTTCTGTCTGGACTCGCCATTGCATGAACCCGTGCGTCCATGGGACGCATCCTAATAACACTAGCTGAGTCTTGTATCAGAACTATCCTCTGCTATCAAAAATAGCTAATCAAAGAGCTGATAGCTCTGAGGTGGAAGAAGGTGAATAAATTAAAGGTAACTTGAATTACCATAAAAGCAGCCCCACTAACCCAGCCTGCTTTGTTCCATTATCGCTATGATGTATTTTTTCTTCAAACAAGAATGTGTCATAAGTACATGGATTTCCAATCTATACAATCATTTTCTATGTTCAGTGGACCGTGAAAATTAGGTAAAATCTTTAATTTGGCAGTAAAATTAGAAAGATCATATCATAAGGAACACATGTGTACTAAGTTTCAAATTGATTGGATTTCAACTTCATTAAAAACTACCACGACCATAAACTTTAACCTGAAGCAGGACGGACGGACAGACCAGTAAACATAATGCCCATAAATGGGGCATAAAATAGTAAGACTTGTTACATACCTGCCAACTTTTGAAATTTCCCATGAGGGTTTTAGTGTGCGACAACAATTTTAAAGGTTACAATTTTTAGCTAAGTATTTTGCAGGATCTGGATTGTCTTGAAAAGTGTCATATTTGTATGATGAGCTTACATGCCTTTTCTTAAGTCTGTTTGCATGATTTAAGTTTTAAATCAGTAGAAAAGATGAACATGTAGCTAGCAGACCAGGGTTTATTTTCTTGTGTAAGAATATTAGATGCTTGTTGAAATTTCCAATTTTGAATTATGCAAAGATGTGTCACCCTCATTAGAAGAACATTACAACCCACTGTAAAAATGAGCACCTCTATATTCATATTATTTGATGAAACTTTTCCCAAGAACTATGCATCTATCAAGTATTAAAGTGTCAAAACATGTCAAAAGAATTTTGTGATGTTTCTAAACTTATATCTTCTTTATTAATTTGACCCCTCATTTAGAAAAGTTGTTCCAAATATAATGAATTTTCCCACTTTTGAGTTAAAATCTTAAAATTTTCTTTCTTTTTTTTCAACAGTAAATGACCCTTCTTTAGGGACAGTCCTCATTTAAGGGACACCACTCATAATGGGTGGGGTGGGGGTGGGGGTCCCAACCTGTTTGTTTGTCTTTGTGAAAAAGAATAGTACATTGTGCTTTAAATGATTTAATTGAATACAAAATAACATATGTTACAAAAGTATAATGTCAATAAATTAGTGAAAAAATACTATTTATTATCTTTATGGTAGTACTGCATCATTGAATTTGCCATATTTGGTCAATCAGTCATGCTTTTATCCTTAAGCTGTGTAAGAACCTCCTTGCAGATGAAAATTCACATGCCATGTTCACGATTTTACAACTTCTTCTTCTTCTTCGTATTTCCTTCCAATTAGGAACACCAAGTAGAAACGGAGTTGTTTTCACTTGTATTATTTAAAAGTATTTTTTAAAGTACTAGATGAAAACAACACAAGTTCAAAATCTAGCATGTTAGAATAATCTTCAGAGAAAACGTTTTGATTGGCTTATTAATTTGATCATGAGAAACACAGAATTTGATTGGCTGAACACTATTGTCTTACCTTGGGAACAAAATAAGGAACAGATGATTTTCACTAAATCGTGTTTTAGAGCTTTTTAACGATACCCTTAATATCAATATTTTTAATAAATGCAAGGACGTATTATAAAACGTTGTGTAAGATAAGAGTGAAGAGAATGAACACAGGGTGAACGTACTATACGGGCGAAAGAACTCAGGACGAACAGACCAAGGGCGAACATGTAAACAGGGCGAGTTGTCCCGATACCAAATTCACGCATGGGTACTACAAATATCTACATTAAAACATCCGGTTACAAGTAAACAAATAACGTTCATGTAGATGAGATGAAATCTAATAAATAACATAAATAAAAGGGTAAATATTAACGATAGTGATTGTTTTTCAATCCTAATTTACAAATTAAATGATTCAGATGCTTAATCATGTGTAAAATCGGTGTCAAGAATCGGAAGTTGTTATGAAATTGTAATACACAGAAACGGATGCGGCATACGGAGGTGGTTCAATGATTTTAAAGTCGGCACCATAGGCCTTCAGAAGACTTGAAGTCTTCTTCCACCAAAACATGCTTCTTGTCAATATTTTTACTGGAAATTTACTTTCGTTTTCTTTCATTCATGCTATATTCTGTTCTGTTATAGAAAATCCCTCCTTCAAAGCAGCACTTCTCACAACGTAAAATAAAATATTTGAAGCCTAAAAAGACATACTAGGTATGCCTCTGTAATGATAAATCCAGAGAAAGTCAAAAATAATTATGATCACATGACATAAGCTAATTGAAAAAACACAGAGAAGATCAAAACCTGTTTACATCAGCATGTTTTCCTATTACCAGAAATAAATGTTTTGAAGAAGCCAAGGTACCCATGACCAACAGAAATTTCATTTCTGACGGCCCCAAACAGTAAAAATATTTGTCGGTCATTGGGTCTGACACTAAGACTTATTTGCCGGACCCTCTAATATTAGGCCCCTTTTGTCGGACAGGGTAGACGATTAGCTGCATCTCTGCATGATAACTCTTTAAAAGTAGTTGATCAGCACTAATGATTCAAACTTGTCCAAGACATTGCTGATATAAACCTTTGAAATAAATTTCATAAGGAAACAGACAGAAAACTGAACATTCATTATTTCTCTGTCTCAACAACACCTTTCACAGGGGACAATAACAACTGACCAAATACTTAAACAGAATAATAATGTAAAGGAGCCTACACAGGCCATAATCTTGCTGGCGAAATGACGATTTAAGTCGCTAAAGAATTTTGAAAATCGCTAAATCTGCCAGCCGACTGACTTCATGGCGAAGTCAAATCGCTATGAAAATCTGTAAAGGGAGACAACTTGTGAATTATGTCTCCCAGGTAATTTTCTGTAGACTTAGCTTTGTTTTTTATTACTGTGTATTGTCAAGCTTGGTTACTCATAATTGTTTCTCAGTCACTGAATGTACGATGTTGTTCCATACTGCAGCAGCTGACCCGGTTTGTTTACATTCAAATTCTAATGGCTTCAAAACCACGTGACACATTGAATCGTTATATCCAATCAAATTGCTCTACTGTCAATTAGGTGATTTTTAGTACAAGGCAATTATATAATTTGTTTGTATGATATTGCTTTGAAATAGTTTGCAATAAATTGGGGTTTATTCAATAGGAAACCTCATTATTAGCCATGAAATTTGACATCAATGGAATTCTATATGAATATTTACTTATGGTCAGAATATCGATCTCTTTATATTGAACCAATTTTTTTTATGAAAATATATGTATATTGTTTTTATTAACCTACTCTATATTCATGAACCAAAATATGGCATGATTTTCGTTTGTTTCCCAAAGTTTTTCTTTCAATTTGGATGTTTTTTTCGGGAAAATCGTGTAAGACGAAGGTGCTTGCCATTTTAAAATTCTTAAAAATACGATTTGCTTGGCCTGTTGGGTCTGCCATTAAGATTGATGACGCTTAATGGAATGTAAACAAAGCAATGGAGGCGGAAGAGGGATTTCTGAAGTTCTGGAATGTTTTAGGCATTCGGAAGTCAGGTTTGAAACGCCATTAGAAAATTGGCATTTTGTACAATACTTTAGAATAACAATGAAAACATATCTTTAGAAATGTTTGTTTATTTAGAAGAGTAGAAAAATGTATTCTGCACTAATTTTGTGCGCTGGTATTGGCGTAGTGACGTCAATGCGGAGTTTTCCGTGTGATAAGTACAATAACAAAGTCCGAACGAACCGACATGATGACCGATTATAGACTAGGTAGGATACAGGATGGCCAGTGGGTGTTGTCCAATTTGAAAATGAACTGACATTTTATGGTCTACTATCATCATTTCTACAATATTAACGCTAGAAACCTCCATGAGAACAACTACACAGAGTGTAAGAATAGCAGCTAACCACATCGTTATCCTGGAGTACTGAGCATTTGTAACTGAACAATAATAAACAGCAAGACCCTCCCTTTTATGTCTTCACCGGCAATCAGCCTATTTCGTCAATGTCATGTTATGCATTTATTACCTTTGGTTGAATAAAAGTTACAGCACTTGGGACAAGAAGGACACTTTTGCATAATTACTAGTGTTGTCTGCAGAAAGGTTGCAAAGGCCGTCGTGCATGCACGCTCGAAATCTCGCAAACAACGAGATCAGCTAAAATATTTGGCGGGAAATATTGACTTTCTACTTTCGTTTTGTCTACAACACAAACATTGTACTACACTACAGGTCTATCATAAATTAAGATGTCATGCTCTATGCTCTTTTCACGGGGTGGGGGGTCAAAAGTTTGGGAAATTCAATGAAGATCGTTGTACAACAAACTAAAAAAATTATGACCCATTGATATATCACAATTGGTCAATTACTACCTAGGCTATTAATAGATTTCCTCGGTAAAATTGCACCCACTTGATATATTTGACGTATCAAAAAAGGGACCCATTTCAGCGGCACATATGTATATACCTTCATATAGGAAGAGACCCCGTGGCTCATTTTAACATGGGTAGGCATCATATTTGTCGATATTTTACACTGAGCGTTATAGCGAGGTGTAAAATATGGTCAAATATAATGCCTACCTATGTTAAAATAAGCATAGAACATGACATGAAGGAATTATTTCGATTCTAAAAGGACAAATATGGTATTTTTATAAGTTGAAGCGTACGAAAATACCTTTTAGAATTCCTCCCATGAATTATGTACCGATTTCAATTTCATATTTGATAAGATTGAAAACTAATAGCAGGTTAAATATAAGATGTTTTAATAATAATATATAATAATATTTAATGTAAGCTACTAAAATATATATTTTATTAGGGTAAAACGAAAATAGCGAGAATGTAAACAGTCAGTTTGTGCGCATGTGTTAAACATATTTTGTGCTTATTAGAACACGGCTTTGTTTACAAAGCGTAATAAGGACGTCATATTAGAATAATCGGTAGACCCCTTCAGTCCATTTGTGGTAGGGTGAGCAGCTGAGACATCTAGTACCCATGCTTTTGAATATTTAAATACAGAACCCGTTCATAAAAATAAAATTGACAATTTATAAACAATTAAGTTAGAGCTCAGTGGCGGATCGAGGGGGGTCAATGACGATCAATGCTTTGGAAATCCGGAAACCCCCCACACACCACTTTAAAAATGGCTGGATCCGCCCCTGGAGCTATAACTATATAAAATATCATGATATTATAGCTGTGGATTTCCAATATGGACGGACATAATACCTATGGGTTGGAACCCCCTTTTAAAAATGGCTGGATCCGCCCCTGGAGCTATAACTTTATAAAATCTCATGTGGATTTCCAATATGGACAGACATAATGCCTATGGCATAACACTGGTATTTTTAACGATGCGATTAAACAAAAGTCATAAATGCATTAGATAATTTGTCAATTTTTTCTATAGTAAGTAATAAAAATTAAATCTCCATGAAAAAGCAATATAAGTTCCTTCATAATATAAGTTCCAGGGTGTATAAATATTCAGTAATAGTCTATATATGTCTAGCAAAATAACTTTCATCAATTAAATAATACATACACTCAACGTTTTCTTATCAATTTGAACTAAAGAATCTGTCAGTGTATATTTGTTCCACCTAACAGAAGTTCACCTGGTAACTTTGTTATAAACAATGTTATAATGTGTGTTCCTATTGGAACACATATTCTATAACCTTTATTCCGTAAGGGACAAAAAAATTAAATTCTGTAATATTTGTTTCAGTGGAAAAATATTACAGAATATTTCTTCCGCTTGAAACTTATATTATGAAGGAACATACATTTCATGGCAAATCAACCTGATTTGTTTTTTTGTTGATAGGGGGCTGGGATACTTCCGAGATTAATTGCCGAAAAAAATTTCTGGACAGGGACCATATTTCATACGGAAATTGTAGCTTAACAATAACATCGTTTTTTATTGTTACCTGCAGTTATTGTTATCTGCAAAATTTTACATAAAATTTGCAAATTATTTCTTGTATGTGTATATATATAGTATCTTGATATTTTGTACTGTCTTCGTGTCAATGCCCCGTATACGTTGTTTTACATATTTGTAATTTGAACAAATTCAGATGAATAGAAAATTGTTTATTGAACATAGCAATGATAAATTTAAAACACAATTATACATATTTAGAATTCTCTTGGGTATTTATATTGTGGCAATTCCTGCACATTCAGTATGTAACCAAATTATTTATTTTGTTAAAATATTTCCTTTCTCTATTGTAACTGTATACGTATACCTAACAACTTTCTTTCTTTCTTTCTACAGGTATGAATCGCCGTTCTAGATCGGCGCACTCCTACATAGTAGGATGGCTAATGCGCTATATACAAATATACACCCGCACCCACTAAAAACTCATATTACACACAAAGGAACGTGCCACTAATCCACCAATTCATGCATATATATATATATTACGATAACGGTAAAAGCGTGCTGCACAAATACTGTGTTGTTATTTACATATTATATACATCGTACATTACAGTGAAGTTACGATTAAGACGGATGTGATCACCTTCACTGCTCCAAGCTTAAAATACTAGTTGCTACAACAAAATTATTTTATTTACCTGTGTTTACAGTTATTGCAAATGGCTGATATTTTTGTTCGAGCATATTGTTTTTCTTAAATTGTTTAACATTTCATACCGATATAACATGTTGCTTTTATTATTCTTCCTTAGTTTATTTATTTTGAATTTACATTGTATCATAGGTCAAATTTATTTGTTCAGTGTATGTTCAATGGTGTTCATATGTCCTTTGATTGAGTTAAGCTATTTCAGTTGATATTTTATAGTGTGTTTTCTATATTGTGATGTTACACTATTGTTTCAGAAAAAGGGTGAAGGTTTCGTACCATTAAAACGTTTAAACCCGCTGCATTTGTTTGCACCTGTCCTAAGTCAGGAATCTGATGTTCAGTAGTTGTCGTTTGTTGATGTGGTTCATAAGTGTTTCTCGTTTCTCGTTTTATATAGATTAGACCGTTGGTTTTCCCGTTTGAATGGTTTTACACTAGTAATTTTGGGGCCCTTTATAGCTTACTGTTCGGTGTGAGCCTAGGCTCCGTGTTGAAGACCGTACTTTGACCTATAATGGTTTACATTTATAAATTTTGACTTGGATGGAGAGTTGTCTCATTGGCACTCATACCACATCTTCTTATATCTAATTAGGTAGCATTTTAAGGCCAACACATTTCAGGTGTAAGTGTAACCACTTCAGACACATGTCGCAAACTATAGATCCATACATATGCACGTCTATCCCGCACATTAAACAGCTCCATTTTGCTATATCCTTTCTCAGCGATATGTTGTTTTTTTTACAAGAACTTCTACATAACTGCACAAAATTTGCATCTTGGAACCGTTGAAGTTTATCATTAAAATCTTGAATGGATATAACATATGTATAAACTTTTCACCGACCACAAATTGGACATCTTGCCTATAGAACATTCCTATCTATACTTAAACATAATGAGTTGTTTCAATCGACACCCTATTACAAAAGTGAAAGTCATATTGGTCAATACATCTGGAAGTTTAATTATGTACGTGTTTAAATTTTTCACAGTTTGCTCGCAAATCAAAATTTTTAGATCGGTGCCTGCCTGAATATATATTTTGCGGGTAATAATAACTGCATGTAACAATAAAATTATTATATTATTGTCACCTGCAATTTCTGTATGAAATCGGATCCCTGGTCGGAAATTCTTTTCGGCAATTAGTCTGCACAAGGATAATAGTTACGCTGAACGGTGCCCACTGGTCACCCTATAAATAGTACTCTTCTGTGTAGTAATATTGTAGTTCTAAAATAGAAAACTAAAATAGACAATTCTTCTTTCTTTTAGCAATACACCATGGATCTAGAGCCTGTCACCGTCTGTATTATCTGTAAGTAAAATTAACATACCGAGCAATTGAATACAATGAATAACACAAACTTAAGTTTAATTAAGTCATTCAAAGCAAAATATTTGTTTCATCCATTTTGCATGATTTGTCATTTGTGATGACACGTTTTTTTAAATGTTCGAATCACAGACTAGAAGGAAATCTTCTTTTTCAGAAGTCCACAGAAAATGTAGATGAGAGTGGTATGTATGCATTTAATTTATTGTATCAAACCTTTAATATGATGGAAACATACACTATGTTTATATAATGCTGCAACTATTATTCTTTTTGAACTTAAAACTTGCAATCGTTTCTGGTAAAATGGCCACTTAGGCTTGATTGAACAAATCATTTTTTGTTTCTTGATTACCTTACACAAATATTTAATTTGATTACATGTGGTCATCTTAACTAGAAATGGGATTTGTTAACCTCTGTTAGCCTTAATATGCTAGAATGGGGTAACTTCTGGTCACCTTATTCATATATTGGATTTGGTGACCTCTGGTCACCTTATGTAAATATTGGATTTGGTGACCTCTGGTCACCTTATGCAGATTTCAGATTTGGTTATCTCTGGTAATTAACATTTACATACAACTAGTTGATGTTTTTCATATCATCTGTAGAAAGTTTGAGACAATGAAAGAAAGAGAGAAAAGAATAAGAACAGGTTTGATATACATTATGGGTTCAACAAGAATATAGAATATTATTATATTAAGTTTAATATACCGATAAAATTTTACACAATGAACATTATCTTTCATGATCATCTACAAACAAATCTAAGAAAAATCCTTGATCTTTCAACATTGCCAAGAGCATGGACAGTTGATAATTTAGTCAATTTCTACTTATCCTCATCAGATACTTTTGGATTAATAAAATTGAATTTACTAATACAATTATCATATGTTTATCTTCTTTTTTCAGAAGTCCTCAGAAAATGTAGATGAGAGTGGTATGTATGCATTTAATTTATTTTATTAAACCTTTGATATGATGGAAACATACACTATGTTTATATAATGCTGCAACTATTATTCTTTTGAACTTAATACTTGCAATCGTTTCTGGTAAAATGGCCACTTAGGCCTGATTGAACAAATCATTTTTGTTTATTGATTACCTTACACAAATATTTAATTTGATTACATGTGGTCATCTTAACCAGAAATTGGATTTGATTACCTCTGGTGGCCTTAACATGCTAGAATGTGGTAACTTCTGGTCACCTTATTCATATATTGGATTTGGTGACCTCTGGTCACCTTTGATAATATTTGATTTGGTGACTTCTGGTCACCTTATGTTAATATTGGATTTGGTTACCTCTGGTCACCTTATTCATATATTAGATTTGGTGACCTCTGGTCACCTTATGTTAATATTGGATTTGGTTATCTCTGGTCACCTTATGTTTATATTGGATTTGGTTATCTCTGGTCACCTTATGTTTATATTGGATTTGGTGACCTCTGGTCACCTTATGTTAATATTAGATTTGGTGACCTCTGGTCACCTTATGTTATTATTGGATTTGGTTACCTCTGGTCACCTTATGCAGATTTCAGATTTGGTTATCTCTGGTAATTAACATTTACATACAACTAGTTGATGTTTTTCATATCATTTTGGAAAGTTTGAGACAATGAAAGAAAGAGAAAAAGAAGAACAGGTTTGATATACATTATGGGTTCAACAAGAATAAAAATATTATTACATTAAGTTTAATATACCGATAAAACTTTACACAATTGACATTATCTTTCATGATCATCTACAAACAAATCTAAGAAAAATCCTTGATCTTTCAAACATTGCCAAGAGCATTGACAGTTGATAATTAAGTAATTGGATTTGGTGACTTCTGGTCACCTTATGTAATATAGATGAGGTGACCTCTGGTCACCTCATGTTAATATTAGATTTGGTGACCTATGGCCACCGTATGTTAATATTAGATTTGGTGACCTATGGTCACCGTATGTATATATTGGATTTGGTTACCTCTGGTCACCTTATGCTGATTTCAGATTTGGTTACCTCTGGTCATCAAAACATAAGTCATGTTATGTTTTTATCATTTGTAGGAAATGTAAGACAATCGACGACAGGAAATAAAGAACAAGAACAGGTTTGATATGCATTACTGGTTCAGCAAGACTATAGAATTTTTTTTGCATATTACATTTAAAATATTAATAACACTCAACAGAATGAAAATTGTCTATCCTGATCTATTAAAAAACAAATCTTAGAAAATCATTGACCTTGCAAACATTGCCAGTGCATTGACAGTTGATAATTTAGTCAATTTTTACTTATCCTCATAAGATAGTTTTGGATAAATAAAATTGAATTTACTAATACAAATATCATATATTTATCTTCATTTTCAGAAGTCCTCAGAAAATGTAGATGAAAGTGGTATGTATGCATTTTATTTGTTATATATAATTCTTATATATGATGGATAAGTACATCAAGTGTGTATGATACTGAAACTATTATTCTATTTGAACTTAAAACTTGTTATCGATAGCTGTAAAATGGCTACTTCGGTTTGATTGAAAAGTTGATTTTTTTTGGTATATTTAGTTGGCTACTTGTGGTCAACTTTACCAGATATGGTATTTGAGTACCCTAAGTAACCTTAAAATGATATAGAATTGTGTTACCACTGGTCACCTAATGCAGTTATTAGACTTGGTTACCTAAAGCAGATATTGTATTTAGTTATCTTTGGTCACTTTCTGTTGTTATTTGAATTCTCTTGGCACCTTTTGCAGATTTCGAATTTTGTTATTCACTGGTCATTAAAATTTACAAAAATTGGTCATATGTAGTCTTAGATGTATGATTGTTTTATTAGTTGTTGTTGGCTTTGAACTAGTGAGTACTCTCAGATCTGTACAAATTGTCTTTTGTTGTTGGGATGTATAAGTGCCGAGCCATTTTCACTCTTTTTGTTAGATGTTTTCTATTTGTATCCAGGGACCTATATTAACTGTTAATATAGGTCCCTGTTGTATCCATCTGTTGAGTTAAACCTTTTCCAACTGATTTTTATAGTTCGTTCTTATGTTGTACTATTTCACCACTGTCCCAGGTTAGGGAGGTTGGGATCCCACTAACATGTTTAACCTGACACATTATGTATGTATGTGCCTGTCCCAAGTCAGGAGCATGTAATTCAATGGTTGTCGTTTGCTGCTGTATTACATATTTGTTTTTCGTTCATTTATTTGGACATCAATCAGGCCGTTAGTTTTCTCATTTGCAATTACACCACAATTTCTTTTTAAATGTTAAGTTTTTTATCATTTGTAGAAAATGTAAGAAATTTGAAGAGGGTGAAAAGAAGAACAGGTTTGTATATATCATTGGTTCAGCATAGAATACTATAACATTACATATACTATATTAGTAACACTGAACAGAAAGAATGAACATTATCTTCCATGATCATTTAAAATAAATCTTAGAAAATAATTGAACTTGCTTACGTTGTCAAGAGCATTTACAATCGATAATTAAATCAATTTATACGTATCTTCATTAGATCCTTTGGATAAATCAGTTGATTTCCTATACGATTATTTAATATTTAACTTCTTTTTCAGAAGTCAACAGAAAATGTAGATGAAAGTGGTATGTATTTATTTTATCATTTTTTTAGTATGAAGGATAGGTTCATTAAGTCTATATGATACTGAAACTAAATTTCTATTTAAACTTGAAACTTGTTATCGATAGCTTTAAAATCGCTACTTAGGTTTAATTGAAAAATCTTTTCTTTTGGATTAACTTAGAAAATATTTAATTGGCTATATGTGATCAACTTTATCAGATATGGTATCAGATTACCTCTAGTCATCTAAACATAATATGGAATCGGGTTACCATTGGTTAGCTAATGCAGATACTGGATTTAGTTACCTCTGGTCACCTTATGCAGATATTGGATTTGGTTACCTCTGGTCACCTTATGAAGATATTAAATTTGGTCACCTCTGGTCACCTTATGCAGATATTAAATTTGGTCACCTCTGGTCACCTTATGCAGATATTGAATTTGGGGACCTCTGGTCACCTTATGCAGATATTGGATTTGGGGACCTCTGGTCACCTTATGCAGATATTGGATTTTGGGACCTCTGGTCATCTTATGCAGATATTGGATTTTGGGACATCTGGTCACCTTATGCAAATATTCGATTTGGGGACCTCTGGTCACCCTATGAAGAAATTGGATTTGTTATATATCTGGTCACCTTATGCAGATATTGGATTTGGTTATATTTGGTCACCTTATGCAGATATTGAATTTGGGGACCTCTGGTCACCTTATGCAGATATTGGATTTGGGGACCTGTGGTCTATGCAGATATTGGATTTGGGGACCTCTGGTCACCTTATGCAGATATCTGATTTGGGGATCTCTGGTCACCTTATGCAGATATTGGATTTGGGGACCTCTGGTCACCTTATGCAGATATTGGATTTGGGGACCTCTGGTCACCTTATGCAGATATCTGATTTGTGGACCTCTGGTCACCCTATGAAGAAATTGGATTTGTTAAATATCTGATCACCTTATGCAGATATTGGATTTGAGGACCTCTGGTCACCTTATGCAATTATTGGATTTGGGGACCTGTGGTCACCTTATGCAGATATTGGATTTGAGGACCTCTGGTCACCTTATGCAGATATTGGATTTGGGGACCTGTGGTCACCTTATGCAGATATTGGATTTGGGGACCTCTGGTCACCTTATGCAGATATTGGATTTGGGGACCTCTGGTCAGCCTATGAAGAAATTGGATTTGTTAAATATCTGGTCACCTTATGCATATATTGGATTTGAGGACCTCTGGTCACCTTATGAAGATATTAAATTTGGTTACCTCTGGTTACTTTACGCAGATATTGGATTTAGTTATATCTAGTCACCTAATGCAGTTATTGGATTTGGTTACCTCTGGTCACTTTATGCAGATATTGGATTTGGTTACCTCAGGTCACCTTATGCAGATTTCGAATTTGTTAACCTCTGGTCATCCAAACATAAGTCATGTTATGTTTTTATCATTTGTAGGAAATGTAAGACAATCGAAGAGAAGGAAAAAGAACAAGAACAGGTTTGATGTGCATTACTGGTTCAGCAAGACTATAGAATTTTATTGTATATTAGTGAATACACTTGATTCTCAAAATAATGTAAAGGAGCCTACACAGGCCATAATCTTGCTGGCGAAATGACGATTTAAGTCGCCAAAGAATTTTGAAAATCGCTAAATCTCGCCAGCCGACTGACTTCATGGCGAAGTCAAATCGCTATGAAAATCTGTAAAGGAGACAACTTGTGAATTATGTCTCCCAGGTAATTTTCTGTAGACTTAGCTTTGTTTTTTATTACTGTGTATTGTCAAGCTTGGTTACTCATAATTGTTTCTCAGTCACTGAATGTACGATGTTGTTCCATACTGCAGCAGCTGACCCGGTTTGTTTACATTCAAATTCTAATGGCTTCAAAACCACGTGACACATTGAATCGTTATATCCAATCAAATTGCTCTACTGTCAATTAGGTGATTTTTTAGTACAAGGCAATTATATAATTTGTTTGTATGATATTGCTTTGAAATAGTTTGCAATAAATTGGGGGTTTATTCAATAGGAAACCTCATTATTAGCCATGAAATTTGACATCAATGGAATTCTATATGAATATTTACTTATGGTCAGAATATCGATCTCTTTATATTGAACCAATTTTTTTTTTATGAAAAATATATGTATATTGTTTTTTATTAACCTACTCTATATTCCTGAACCAAAATATGGCATGATTTTCGTTTGTTTCCCAAAGTTTTTCTTTCAATTTGGATGTTTTTTTTCGCGGGAAAATCGTGTAAGACGTAAGGTGCTTGCCATTTTAAAATTCTTAAAATACGATTTGCTTGGCCTGTTGGGTCTGCCATTAAGATTGATGACGCTTAATGGAATGTAAACAAAGCAATGGAGGCCGGAAGAGGGATTTCTGAAGTTCTGGAATGTTTTAGGCATTCGGAAGTCAGGTTTGAAACAGCCATTAGAAAATTGGCATTTTGTACAATACTTTAGAATAACAATGAAAACATATCTTTAGAAATGTTTGTTTATTTAGAAGAGTAGAAAAATGTATTCTGCACTAATTTTGTGCGCTGGTATTGGCGTAGTGACGTCAATGCGGAGTTTTCCGTGTGATAAGTACAATAACAAAGTCCGAACGAACCGACATGATGACCGATTATAGACTAGGGTAGGATACAGGATGGCCAGTGGGTGTTGTCCAATTTGAAAATGAACTGACATTTTATGGTCTACTATCATCATTTCTACAATATTAACGCTAGAAACCTCCATGAGAACAACTACACAGAGTGTAAGAATAGCAGCTAACCACATCGTTATCCTGGAGTACTGAGCATTTGTAACTGAACAATAATAAACATGCAAGACCCTCCCCCTTTTTTATGTCTTCACCAGCAATCAGCCTATTTCGTCAATGTCATGTTATGCATTTATTACCTTTGGTTGAATAAAAGTTACAGCACTTGGGACAAGAAGGACACTTTTGCATAATTACTAGTGTTGTCTGCAGAAAGGTTGCACAGGCCGTCGTGCATGCACGCTCCGAAATCTCGCAAACAACGAGATCAGCTAAAATATTTGGCGGGAAATATTGACTTTCTACTTTCGTTTTGTCTACAAACATTGTACTACACTACGGGTCTATCATAAATTAAGATGTCATGCTCTATGCTCATTTCACGGGGTGGGGGTCAAAAGTTTGGGAAATTCAATGAAGATCGTTGTACAACAAACTAAAAAAATTATGACCCATTGATATATCACAATTGGTCAATTACTACCTAGGCTATTAATAGATTTCCTCGGTAAAATTGCACCCACTTGATATATTTGACGTATCAAAAAAGGACCCATTTCAGCGGCACATATGTATATACCTTCATATAGGAAGAGACCCCCGTGGCTCATTTTAACATGGGTAGGCATCATATTTGTCGATATTTTACACTGAGCGTTATAGCGAGGTGTAAAATATGGTCAAATATAATGCCTACCTATGTTAAAATAAGCATAAACATGACATGAAGGAATTATTTCGATTCTAAAAGGACAAATATGGTATTTTTATAAGTTGAAGCGTACGAAAATACCTTTTAGAATTCCTCCCATGAATTATGTACCGATTTCAATTTCATATTTGATAAGATTGAAAACTAATAGCAGGTTAAATATAAGATGTTTTAATAATAATATATAATAATATTTAATGTAAGCTACTAAAATATATATTTTATTAGGGTAAAACGAAAATAGCGAGAATGTAAACAGTCAGTTTGTGCGCATGTGTTAAACATATTTTGTGCTTATTAGAACACGGCTTTGTTTACAAAGCGTAATAAGGACGTCATATTAGAATAATCGGTAGACCCCTTCAGTCCATTTGTGGTAGGGTGAGCAGCTGAGACATCTAGTACCCATGCTTTTGAATATTTAAATACAGAACCCGTTCATAAAAATAAAATTGACAA
Source organism: Mytilus coruscus (assembly GCA_017311375.1). Classification (NCBI taxonomy): domain Eukaryota; kingdom Metazoa; phylum Mollusca; class Bivalvia; order Mytilida; family Mytilidae; genus Mytilus; species Mytilus coruscus. The sequence continues at coordinate 17,397 of JAASAO010001006.1, forward strand.
TTTATAAACAATTAAGTTAGAGCTCAGTGGCGGATCGAGGGGTCAATGACGATCAATGCTTTGGAAATCCGAAACCCCCACACCCCTTTAAAATGGCTGGATCGGCCCTGGAGCTATAACTATATAAAATATCATGATATTATAGCTGTGGATTTCCAATATGGACAGACATAATACCTATGGGTTGGAACCCCCTTTTTAAAATGGCTGGGTCCGCCCTGGAGCTATAACTTTATAAAATCTCATGTGGATTTCAATATGGACAGACATAATGCCTATGGCATAACACTGGAATTTTAACGATGCGATTGAACAAAAGTCATAAATGCATTAGATATTTGTCAATTTTTCTATAGTAAGTAATAAAAATTAAATCTCCATGAAAAGCAATATAAGTTCCTTCATAATAAAAGTTCCAGGGTGTAAAATATTCAGTAATAGTCTATATATGTCTAGCAAAATAACTTTCATCAATTAAATAATACATACACTCAACGTTTTCTTATCAATTTGAACTAAAGAATCTGTCAGTGTATATTTGTTCCACCTAACAGAAGTTCACCTGGTAACTTTGTTATAAACAATGCCATAATGTGTGTTCCTATTGGAACACATATTCTATAACCTTTATTCCGTAAGGACAAAAAATTAAATTCTGTAATATTTGTTTCAGTGGAAAAATATTACAGAATATTCTTCCGCTTGAAACTTATATTATGAAGGAACATACATTTCATGACAAATCAACCTGATTTGTTTTTAATGGATAGGGGCTGGGTTACTTCCGAGATTAATTGCCGAAAAGCCTTTCTGGACAGGGACCATATTTCATACGGAAACTGTAGCTAACAAAACATCGTTTTTATTGTTACCTGCAGTTATTGTTATCTGCAAAATTTTACATAAAATTTGCAAATTATTTCTTGTATGTGTATATATATAGCATCTTGATACTTTGTACTGTCTTCGTGTCAATGCCCCGTATACTTTGTTTTACATATTTGTAATTTGAACAAATTCAGATGAATAGAAAATTGTTTATTGAACATAGCAATGATAAATTTAAAACACAATTATACATATTTAGAATTCTCCTAGCTATTTATATTGTGGCAATTCCTGCACATTCAGTATGTAACCAAATTATTTATTTTGTTAAAATATTTCCTTTCTCTATTGTAACTGTATACGTATACCTAACAACTTTCTTTCTTTCTTTCTACAGGTATGAATCGCCGTTCTAGATCGGCGCACTCCTACATAGTAGGATGGCTAATGCGCTATATACAAATATACACCCGCACCCACTAAAACTCATATTACACACAAAGGAACGTGCCACTAATCCACCAATTCATGCATATATATATATATTACGATAACGGTAAAAGCGTGCTGCACAAATACTGTGTTGTTATTTACATATTATATACATCGTACATTACAGTGAAGTTACGATTAAGACGGATGTGATCACCTTCACTGCTCCAAGCTTAAAATACTAGTTGCTACAACAAAATTATTTTATTTACCTGTGTTTACAGTTATTGCAAATGGCTGATATTTTTGTTCGAGCATATTGTTTTCTTAAATTGTTTAACATTTCATACCGATATAACATGTTGCTTTTATTATTCTTCCCTTAGTTTATTTATTTTGAATTTACATTGTATCATAGGTCAAATTTATTTGTTCAGTGTATGTTCAATGGTGTTCATATGTCCTTTGATTGAGTTAAGCTATTTCAGTTGATATTTTATAGTGTGTTTTCTATATTGTGATGTTACACTATTGTTTCAGAAAAAGGGTGAAGGTTTCGTACCATTAAAACGTTTAAACCCGCTGCATTTGTTTGCACCTGTCCTAAGTCAGGAATCTGATGTTCAGTAGTTGTCGTTTGTTGATGTGGTTCATAAGTGTTTCTCGTTTCTCGTTTTATATAGATTAGACCGTTGGTTTTCCCGTTTGAATGGTTTTACACTAGTAATTTTGGGGCCCTTTATAGCTTACTGTTCGGTGTGAGCCTAGGCTCCGTGTTGAAGACCGTACTTTGACCTATAATGGTTTACATTTATAAATTTTGACTTGGATGGAGAGTTGTCTCATTGGCACTCATACCACATCTTCTTATATCTAATTAGGTAGCATTTTAAGGCCAACACATTTCAGGTGTAACCACTTCAGACACATGTCGCAAACTATAGATCCATACATATGCATGTCTATCCCGCACATTTAACAGCTCCATTTTGCTATATCCTTTCTCAGCGATATGTTTTTTTTTTTTTTACAAGAACTTCTTCTACATAACTGCACAAAATTTGTATCTTGGAACCGTTGAAGTTTATCATTATAATCTTGAATGGATATAACATATGTATAAACTTTTCACCGACCACAAATTGGACATCTTGCCTACAGAACATTCATATCTATACTTAAACATAATAAGTTGTTTCAATCGACACCCTATTGCAAAAGTGAAAGTCATATTGGTCAATACATCTGGAAGTTTAATTATGTACTTGTTTAAATTTTTTTCACAGATTGCTCGCAAATCAATTTTTTTAGATCGGTGCCTGCCTGAATATATATTTTGCGGGTAACAATAACTGCATGTAACAATAAAATTATTATATTATTGTCACCTGCAATTTCTATATGAAATCGGATCCCTGGTCGGAAATTCTTTTCGGCAATTAGTCTGCACAAGGATAATAGTTACGCTGAACGGTGCCCACTGGTCACCCTATAAATAGTACTCTTCTGTGTAGTAATATTGTAGTTCTAAAATAGAAAACTAAAATAGACAATTCTTCTTTCTTTTTAGCAATACACCATGGATCTAGAGCCTGTCACCGTCTGTATTATCTGTAAGTAAAATTAACATACCGAGCAATTGAATACAATGAATAACACAAACTTAAGTTTAATTAAGTCATTCAAAGCAAAATATTTGTTTCATCCATTTTGCATGATTTGTCATTTGTGATGACACGTTTTTAAATGTTCGAATCACAGACTAGAAGGAAATCTTCTTTTTCAGAAGTCCACAGAAAATGTAGATGAGAGTGGTATGTATGCATTTAATTTATTGTATCAAACCTTTAATATGATGGAAACATACACTATGTTTATATAATGCTGCAACTATTATTCTTTTTGAACTTAAAACTTGCAATCGTTTCTGGTAAAATGGCCACTTAGGCTTGATTGAACAAATCATTTTTTGTTTCTTGATTACCTTACACAAATATTTAATTTGATTACATGTGGTCATCTTAACTAGAAATGGGATTTGTTAACCTCTGTTAGCCTTAATATGCTAGAATGGGGTAACTTCTGGTCACCTTATTCATATATTGGATTTGGTGACCTCTGGTCACCTTATGTAAATATTGGATTTGGTGACCTCTGGTCACCTTATGCAGATTTCAGATTTGGTTATCTCTGGTAATTAACATTTACATACAACTAGTTGATGTTTTCATATCATCTGTAGAAAGTTTGAGACAATGAAAGAAGAGAGAAAAGAATAAGAACAGGTTTGATATACATTATGGGTTCAACAAGAATATAGAATATTATTATATTAAGTTTAATATACCGATAAAATTTTACACAATGAACATTATCTTTCATGATCATCTACAAACAAATCTAAGAAAAATCCTTGATCTTTCAACATTGCCAAGAGCATGGACAGTTGATAATTTAGTCAATTTCTACTTATCCTCATCAGATACTTTTGGATTAATAAAATTGAATTTACTAATACAATTATCATATGTTTATCTTCTTTTTCAGAAGTCCTCAGAAAATGTAGATGAGAGTGGTATGTATGCATTTAATTTATTTTATTAAACCTTTGATATGATGGAAACATACACTATGTTTATATAATGCTGCAACTATTATTCTTTTGAACTTAATACTTGCAATCGTTTCTGGTAAAATGGCCACTTAGGCCTGATTGAACAAATCATTTTTGTTTATTGATTACCTTACACAAATATTTAATTTGATTACATGTGGTCATCTTAACCAGAAATTGGATTTGATTACCTCTGGTGGCCTTAACATGCTAGAATGTGGTAACTTCTGGTCACCTTATTCATATATTGGATTTGGTGACCTCTGGTCACCTTTGATAATATTTGATTTGGTGACTTCTGGTCACCTTATGTTAATATTGGATTTGGTTACCTCTGGTCACCTTATTCATATATTAGATTTGGTGACCTCTGGTCACCTTATGTTAATATTGGATTTGGTTATCTCTGGTCACCTTATGTTTATATTGGATTTGGTTATCTCTGGTCACCTTATGTTTATATTGGATTTGGTGACCTCTGGTCACCTTATGTTAATATTAGATTTGGTGACCTCTGGTCACCTTATGTTATTATTGGATTTGGTTACCTCTGGTCACCTTATGCAGATTTCAGATTTGGTTATCTCTGGTAATTAACATTTACATACAACTAGTTGATGTTTTTCATATCATTTTGGAAAGTTTGAGACAATGAAAGAAAGAGAAAAAGAAGAACAGGTTTGATATACATTATGGGTTCAACAAGAATAAAAAATATTATTACATTAAGTTTAATATACCGATAAAACTTTACACAATTGACATCATCTTTCATGATCATCTACAAACAAATCTAAGAAAAATCCTTGATCTTTCAAACATTGCCAAGAGCATTGACAGTTGATAATTAAGTAATTGGATTTGGTGACTTCTGGTCACCTTATGTAAATATTAGATGAGGTGACCTCTCTGGTCACCTCATGTTAATATTAGATTTGGTGACCTATGGCCACCGTATGTTAATATTAGATTTGGTGACCTATGGTCACCGTATGTATATATTGGATTTGGTTACCTCTGGTCACCTTATGCTGATTTCAGATTTGGTTACCTCTGGTCATCAAAACATAAGTCATGTTATGTTTTTATCATTTGTAGGAAATGTAAGACAATCGACGACAGGAAATAAAGAACAAGAACAGGTTTGATATGCATTACTGGTTCAGCAAGACTATAGAATTTTTTTGCATATTACATTTAAAATATTAATAACACTCAACAGAATGAAAATTGTCTATCCTGATCTATTAAAAACAAATCTTAGAAAATCATTGACCTTGCAAACATTGCCAGTGCATTGACAGTTGATAATTTAGTCAATTTTACTTATCCTCATAAGATAGTTTTGGATAAATAAAATTGAATTTACTAATACAAATATCATATATTTATCTTCATTTTTCAGAAGTCCTCAGAAAATGTAGATGAAAGTGGTATGTATGCATTTTATTTGTTATATATAATTCTTATATATGATGGATAAGTACATCAAGTGTGTATGATACTGAAACTATTATTCTATTTGAACTTAAAACTTGTTATCGATAGCTGTAAAATGGCTACTTCGGTTTGATTGAAAAGTTATTTTTTTTTGGGGTATATTTAGTCGGCTACTTGTGGTCAACTTTACCAGATATGGTATTTGAGTACCCTAAGTAACCTTAAAATGATATAGAATTGTGTTACCACTGGTCACCTAATGCAGTTATTAGACTTGGTTACCTAAAGCAGATATTGTATTTAGTTATCTTTGGTCACTTTCTGTTGTTATTTGAATTCTCTTGGCACCTTTTGCAGATTTCGAATTTTGTTATTCACTGGTCATTAAAATTTACAAAAATTGGTCATATGTAGTCTTAGATGTATGATTGTTTTATTAGTTGTTGTTGGCTTTGAACTAGTGAGTACTCTCAGATCTGTACAAATTGTCTTTTTGTTGTTGGGATGTATAAGTGCCGAGCCATTTTCACTCTTTTTGTTAGATGTTTTCTATTTGTATCCAGGGACCTATATTAACTGTTAATATAGGTCCCTGTTGTATCCATCTGTTGAGTTAAACCTTTTCCAACTGATTTTTATAGTTCGTTCTTATGTTGTACTATTTCACCACTGTCCCAGGTTAGGGGAGGGTTGGGATCCCACTAACATGTTTAACCTGACACATTATGTATGTATGTGCCTGTCCCAAGTCAGGAGCATGTAATTCAATGGTTGTCGTTTGCTGCTGTATTACATATTTGTTTTTCGTTCATTTATTTGGACATCAATCAGGCCGTTAGTTTTCTCATTTGCAATTACACCACAATTTCTTTTTTAAATGTTAAGTTTTTTTATCATTTGTAGAAAATGTAAGAAATTTGAAGAGGGTGAAAAAAGAAGAACAGGTTTGTATATATCATTGGTTCAGCATAGAATACTATAACATTACATATACTATATTAGTAACACTGAACAGAAAGAATGAACATTATCTTCCATGATCATTTAAAAATAAATCTTAGAAAATAATTGAACTTGCTTACGTTGTCAAGAGCATTTACAATCGATAATTAAGTCAATTTATACGTATCTTCATTAGATCCTTTGGATAAATCAGTTGATTTCCTATACGATTATTTAATATTTAACTTCTTTTTCAGAAGTCAACAGAAAATGTAGATGAAAGTGGTATGTATTTATTTTATCATTTTTTAGTATGAAGGATAGGTTCATTAAGTCTATATGATACTGAAACTAAATTTCTATTTAAACTTGAAACTTGTTATCGATAGCTTTAAAATCGCTACTTAGGTTTAATTGAAAAAATCTTTTCTTTTGGATTAACTTAGAAAATATTTAATTGGCTATATGTGATCAACTTTATCAGATATGGTATCAGATTACCTCTAGTCATCTAAACATAATATGGAATCGGGTTACCATTGGTTAGCTAATGCAGATACTGGATTTAGTTACCTCTGGTCACCTTATGCAGATATTGGATTTGGTTACCTCTGGTCACCTTATGAAGATATTAAATTTGGTCACCTCTGGTCACCTTATGCAGATATTAAATTTGGTCACCTCTGGTCACCTTATGCAGATATTGAATTTGGGGACCTCTGGTCACCTTATGCAGATATTGGATTTGGGGACCTCTGGTCACCTTATGCAGATATTGGATTTTGGGACCTCTGGTCATCTTATGCAGATATTGGATTTTGGGACATCTGGTCACCTTATGCAAATATTCGATTTGGGGACCTCTGGTCACCCTATGAAGAAATTGGATTTGTTATATATCTGGTCACCTTATGCAGATATTGGATTTGGTTATATTTGGTCACCTTATGCAGATATTGAATTTGGGGACCTGTGGTCACCTTATGCAGATATTGGATTTGGGGACCTGTGGTCACCTATGCAGATATTGGATTTGGGGACCTCTGGTCACCTTATGCAGATATCTGATTTGGGGATCTCTGGTCACCTTATGCAGATATTGGATTTGGGGACCTCTGGTCACCTTATGCAGATATTGGATTTGGGGACCTCTGGTCACCTTATGCAGATATCTGATTTGTGGACCTCTGGTCACCCTATGAAGAAATTGGATTTGTTAAATATCTGATCACCTTATGCAGATATTGGATTTGAGGACCTCTGGTCACCTTATGCAATTATTGGATTTGGGGACCTGTGGTCACCTTATGCAGATATTGGATTTGAGGACCTCTGGTCACCTTATGCAGATATTGGATTTGGGGACCTGTGGTCACCTTATGCAGATATTGGATTTGGGGACCTCTGGTCACCTTATGCAGATATTGGATTTGGGGACCTCTGGTCAGCCTATGAAGAAATTGGATTTGTTAAATATCTGGTCACCTTATGCATATATTGGATTTGAGGACCTCTGGTCACCTTATGAAGATATTAAATTTGGTTACCTCTGGTTACTTTACGCAGATATTGGATTTAGTTATATCTAGTCACCTAATGCAGTTATTGGATTTGGTTACCTCTGGTCACTTTATGCAGATATTGGATTTGGTTACCTCAGGTCACCTTATGCAGATTTCGAATTTGTTAACCTCTGGTCATCCAAACATAAGTCATGTTATGTTTTTATCATTTGTAGGAAATGTAAGACAATCGAAGAGAAGGAAAAAGAACAAGAACAGGTTTGATGTGCATTACTGGTTCAGCAAGACTATAGAATTTTATTGTATATTAGTGAATACACTTGATTCTCAAAAACAGTGTATGCTGGTTAAAACACATAAATTGATGATCTCGTGTTTTTTAAAAGCATTCATACAGTAGTAGGTAAGGAATGGTGAATGGATCGAAAGGAACAATCAAACTGAAATTTGGAGAACAAACTGACAAAGCTGGGCAAAAATAAAAAAAGATGGAAAGTCAAAACTGCAATCATTATAATTCAATATAGAAAAATAAAACTGAGCAACATAAACCCCACCAAAACCAAGGTGGTCTCAGGTTATCTAGAATGGTTATCAGATCCAGCTCATTATGTGGTGCCCATAATATTGTTCATGCTTGAGTTTAGGATCCCTTGGTATATAACTGTATCATTAGAAATCATATGTCTACTGTGAATCATATACATGTCGCTTTTCCAATCTGTAAGACATTTTTTTAAGTTGTAAGAACTTTCATAACGGTGCTTTATATGTCTTATTACATATATTTATTAGCTTAACTGCAAGAAAAGATCACAACTGTATCTCATTTCATTTTCAGGTGATGTTGACTATCAAGTACAATCCTTAAATACTTTAACCGAGGCTCTTGTCGATAAAGAAGCAACCAAAAGGCTGTATGCCAAAATGAAAGGGGCATCTGCCCAAAAAAAGGGTGACATTGAAAAAACTAAGTAAGTGTTTGAGGGGAATTCAATTGTTCAGATTTTACGAACATTGGATCTATAATGGCTACAAAAGCAATCGTCTTCTTGACATCTTTATTACATACTAAGAGTATGGAATAAAATACACAATAGAAAATGCAAACATCTAGATTAACATGAAATATATAAAACATACATTTTCCAAATACCATGATCATTATGTATTCATCTTCTAAACAATCAATTATAAACTGAGTATTCTCATCTATTCAATTAATTGCGTATCTGTTTCAATAATTATTCTAGACTAAATTTGTAACAAAATTCAGATCATAAATTCATAATCAAGTCTATAATGCAATCTATCTTTTTGCACTCGAGGTCTACAAATGTATATATAGAAAATGAACAATTGTGTTAATTGCGAATGGAAATGTGTAGTTATCATTTTAATATACAGAGAAATGACACATCATAAGTAATTAAAAAAAAACATGATTCAAACACAAACATACTACCAGCTGTTCAAAAATAGATTTTGTTTGAATATAACTATATGGACACGGGAATATGTCAAAGAGACAACAACCCGACCAAAACGTAAAAAACAACTCAAGGTTGTGCAAGTTTCATATTTCTCTGTGTACTAAATAATAAACTTATCAAAGCAAACTGACATGCAATCAATCATTTTAAAATTAATAGCATCGTTAGAATACTAACTATAAATTCATATACAATCTACCTCTTACTGGTCATAAACTTGAAACAATCCACACTACATTTTTATCGGAAAGCTAGGTAGAACAATTGACTTATAATTATTGATGTACAAATTACTATTTAATTTGGCCTTACAATTCGACTTGGTCCTATGTTTTATTGTTGCTATGTATAACATTGCTATTCTCAATTATTTTTCAACGGTTTAACATGCTCTATTTTATTGTAGCTAGGAAACATTTGAAATTATTGAATACAATTTTTGTTATTAATGACATAAATTAAGCATTATAGTACCAACATATTAAAACATTTTAAAAGAATATTTAAGTCAATAAAATAAAATGCATTCTTGTAAAGTCTTTGTTTAAATTAAATGATTCTTATTAAAACTAGAAGAATTAAAATGGTGTCATTATATAAAATTATGTAGGTAAAGAAATGTCCTGTAATAATAAAATTGCTGTCTTAACTTATATTTGCAGAGAAATTATTGGCCATGTTATAGGCGAACTAAATAAAACAAATGTTAACAAGGCAATGCATGGGAAAGTTTTGAGGCCTTTTGGAAGACAATAGAGACAATGCTGCCAGGTAATGATTTATTAGACACATCACACGTATTATCGTAACTTAATACATATTTGATCATTTGCTTAAAAATATTACCTACTTGAGACAGCAAACAGACCTAGTCCAATGTAATAATTAGCCAATGTATCTGCTTGACAAAATCTTCTTTAGGAATAGGTATTTGTTAAATTAAATTATATACATTTGGTAACATCAGTATCTTTGCAAAACATTTCAAGAGCAAACGGTATATGTCCTACTTTTAAAGCCTTTAGGCACCAATGTAACATATAAAATTTTTGAATGAATATCAAGAAAAGCAGTTTTCAAAATCAATATAATATTTCATTATTTTTTCATTGAAATGGTTTACGATTGAGTCTTTCTTTCTGTGGGTAGATTTCAAACTGCCATCATCATTAACTTTACGCCCCGTATTTTCAGAACACACATCGGCTTACTGAATAGTCATGATCAGTTTTGAACTTTTGGATTTTCCGCTTGGAAACAGCGGTTGTTGCTTTCGCTTTCTTGTTGTTTTGGAAAAGTTGGTTGTCTTACAAATATGTAATGCCGTTGTGAGTGCTTGTAAAATAGTTTTCTTTTTTTCACGTCAATTGTCTGGAAATTTTATTGTTTACATATATATTGATTTCCTCAATTTTTCTTTTAATAGCCTGGTCGGTTGTTTCTTTGTCTTCCTTTAATTGTTGTCTTGTTTCATCAATTGAGGTAGACTGTATGTAAGGTGATAGAACTACCATTTTGCTACCATCACACAAACACAATGTATACCATGGCTATTGGCAAAACATGTACATTTGAATGAGGTCAAATTAACAACTGATACATTTCCCAATCTGGACAAAACCTCTACCTGGTTGTTATCTCTGTCATAAAAATATTGTTCTGCATTAAATACATCCATTGCTTCTGATCTGCGCTCTACAGTGAGGTCGATGTTCCTTTTAGAAGCAATCAATTCAGCTAAATGAACATGCTTACACATTCCTGAAAAATAGTAGAGAATGGAACATAAATAACTGCATTGTACCCTTATGGTTTACTTTCAATTGTACAAACTTTAAACAAAACCACTAATGAACATTCAGTAAAGATTTACTTAAATTGGATCGCAATGTTTTAGAAAATTTGATGAGGCAAATGATTATTTGCACTTGTATAACCTGATGACGGTTGAAAACGCCTTGTTGGAAGACAAAAACAATCAAAACCGAGGAGACTCATAAAACCAAAAGACATTTACAACAACAGTAAAAAAAAAATAATAAACAACACGAACTCTACTAAAAACCTGAAGTAAAATTAGGTGCTTCAGAAGGGTAAGCATTTCCGGGACATATACGGCACCCGAAATTAATAATCTTGATTTCAACAATTCATACTTGATGGTGTACTTTTAAACATTGTTGAACTGACTTAAGATAATAAAAAAAAACTTACCTCTTGTTGTTGCAGCTGGACAATTGCACACTACATTGACAATGTCCACATTATGAATCGTCCCAAATGCTGTCTGTAATGGAACAGTGCATTCTGTGGATGAAGTCCATTGTACAGTTTGGTCGAGTCCTGCCTTGAGCATATTCTCTGCTGTCAATTTACTTTTGTCTTCCCTTTGTCCTCCCATATTTTTCAGAGTTTCATCTAGATAGCTAAAATTACGATGTTTTTTTATTTATTTTTGATTATGAAAACATAATTCAAAGATCTATTAATAAATTATTTCTTAAAAAATTGAATTCACAGTATTTAATATTCAATGTATTTGCATCTTAAATTGAAATGATCTTTTTAATTTCAGACGATTCAAGTGAACGATAAGAAGAACAGGATTGTGACAAATTTAAACTTACTTACTCATAAAACATAGTTACATTTCCATGGAGTAGGATTAGTAAGTCCTCTACTCTGCTATTGGCATACCCACCAAGGAAATGGTATTTCATGCCCAGGAAAAACCTGAAAATGACAAAATGTTAATGACTTTGAATTTATGATTTATGGTTGAATGTACAAATAGAAAGTACATAAAATTTTAATGTGTATACATTTGAATGTTATAAGTAGCATTATATTTTTTGTTTTAATGTTCTCATAAACATCAGGTTTTGCTAGACTACATTTTCATTTTGTCTGCTTTTATGTAATTATCGACTTGCATTGACGATTATGATATTTGTATTAAATTTGCATAACCCTTTCATGAAAGAACGGCAATAATCTCTCCGTATAGTTAAAAATTGTTTAGTTTATATCATTTTAAGTCTTTGGTTACCCACGAAGAAGTAGGATTTGGACAAAGTGTAACACTTTTTATACTTCAGGTCATAAAACAGAGACAGTTCAGAAAATTTATCCCAAAATAAAATATACTTAGTTACTATTATCAAACAGATAATAATTAGATGATGCTTAAAATTTTGATCTTGTAATATATAAGGTGTATAGTAATAAAATGTATTAACAACCTTTCAACTAAGTTATTTGTATCTTGATCTTCATAAAACAAATGTCTTCCATAGTTGGCCCATTGACATCCCCACTTGTCAGTACACCAGTTGTCTAACAAGTAGTCTGTTATTTGTTTGGAAGGCATCTTCTCTTGCAACATTTGAACTTTTTGAGAAAAGTCTTCTTTCTGATGAAAAATTATATTGACACATTTCTTTTGAGTATAGAAACAGAATTTATAGATTAAATACGCATGTACTCATAAGCATTGTACATTTATAGGTAAGATCTTTAAATCGCATTAAGCAACTCTTTGTACTTTCTAAATTATTTTACTGATATAATTCAATACAGATTCATTGCTATATGTTTTAGTGGTTTTTTTTTATCTTTTATCAACCAAAATTCATTGATTGTATTTTTATTATTATTATTTTGCGTTTTAATTGACTCATTTTGAAAAATCTTGTTGATATGATTTATCATCTTTTGATATTAAAACAATTACAATATTGGAAAAGAGAAAAGATCCATCCCACTGATGTCTCATTTCTACAGGGTTTTTCTTATAATATTAACATATCAATAACCAATCGTGTTTCATTGTGAGGCAACAAACTCGTGATTAATTTTTAAAACAATGTTTCACATCCTCTGCATACAAGACTGTTGTAATTTTTTTATCAGAATCAGGTCCAGTTATACTATGTAAATTAACCTAGTACATAATTAATATTCGAATACATTATTTGAATTTGTCAGGACCAACTCAAAATTATTGACCAATTTGAAAATTATTCTATTTCACTGTGGTATCATAGGTTCATTATATTTTATTTGTCTTAACTAGCACGTTTGATTACCTTGGTACATATTTTCATAGTTCTGATATAGTCAATAACCTTTTTTCTGGTTTGTGCGTGCATGGGTCCTGATACACCAGATTCTTTTTTATTCAAAAATATGTACACAGCCTGTAAACCAAATCATTTATATTTAGTTCATGTCTTAAAGATTTCTTGATAATAATAATTAAATATTGTCTTGAATATATCATGACTAATTATTTTTCAACAAGATTTGATCTATGAAAGTATTAATGCGAAAGAGTTGATGTATTAAATCAAAACTGACCTCAGGCTTATAAACAAAACAAAATATAAAATGTTAAATCCAATGCAATTAATACCTATTGATTCAATAGAGTGAAATTTCACAGTATAACTCTCATTTAATAACTGATTTTTTCCAATAAAGAATAAGGTAAATTGTATGATACATATATTGAATGATATAATACCTGTAAAACATGAAACCAGCAAAGTAAAACGGAGCTGTTTGGGAATACTTCATTTATTGCGCTGATTTATTTGGTATCTCTGTCTACCATAAAAGATCTAGTAAACAAAATGTAACACTGCAGTATCAACAATTTGTATCTCTATCTCATATTGGTTTTATTCTATAATACTATTTGTTAATTTGTAAAAACTATGTAAATTCTTATTTTTATATCAATTAGATTCTCAATTTGTGATTGAAAAGTTTGGAAACAAGCCCAATAAAGCTTTAATTATTATGTTATATGTAAACCTGACTATGAATGAATCTTACATGCTTTGGTTTTATGGCCTTCCCATAGAGCACTCTCAAAAGTTTTTAAGGAAATTGATGTTTTTGTAAGTTTCATTAGTCCATGAGATAAATATTATTATGCAAAATTATTTATCTAATATTCTTTGCCAAAATTCAACTGAAATTGTTGTTGACCTTAATTGTATTAATTTTGAAATGCAGGAAAAAATGTTTCTTTAGATGAATCTTTCATATATAGCATTGTCTATTGGTCAATTGTCGCATAACTATCACTGCAAGAATATGTGAATAATGTCATAGTTTAACCTGTAATTTTACAGACAAATTAATTAAAAGATATAATTGAATGGCCTTTATTTATCTTTTATATCCATATCAGATTTGGTGTTGACTCGAATAATGTAACTAATTGTAAACAAATAATGAGACGAAAATGAAAAGTGTTAATAAGCAATGATATTGAATTCGAAATATTGTCAACTTTGATACCCACAAACCTTGGACAGAAATCAAATCTATGATTTTCAGCCGTAGTCTTCAGAGATCTCAGAAATATTTTGACAACTTCACCAGTATCATCTGACGAGATACAGTACGAAAGAGGAGTGCCCCGGCCTTGCTGTTCATCTCTTGCGACAAGAGCATAGAATGAATAACCATAGGCAGTTAATCCTTAAACAAACCTAAAATATGTTGTAAGTTTATTGTCACACAGTTCAATTTTTTTAAACGTATCAATATTTTAAATTGAAATTTCCATGATTATATATAAGTATATACCTTTATATGTAGCATCTAAAAGCACCACATTTTCTGCTAGTTTCATCATTCGTTTTCTTTGTGCTTCATTCTGGTAAATGATTAGTAATGGCTGTACTCCCCTACAATGTAAATGTTACATATTTAATGTCCAGAAGTATGAGTATGAATTATATATTTTATGTTGAAATCATGTTCATTTAATGGAAGAGAAGACGACAAACTAGCTACATTGTACTCATATTAAATAACCTCAATTAAAACTGAAAAGACAAAAATGTAAAATCTATTGACAAAATATATGACTTGTGAACAAGTGTAGCACTAAAAACACTCAAAAGGATAAAACCAAAAATACAAAGCATCTATTATAAGAAGTCAGATATACGTTCAGTCTACAGAAAACTCATCTGTACAGCTCTCATTGAAACATTTTACGGACAAATCATATTCGAAATTGGACAGACGAGTACTATAAAAAAATGTCATTTGAACAGAAGGCAATCCAATCATGTCTGAAGAACAAAACAGGGTATCAATCAGTAATTTCTGAATTACTCTTTATCAGCATTATGCTTATATCAGTCATTAAAATTTACAAAAGTACATTATTATAAAGAATAATTACTCTTTCAATTCTTGGTAGAAAATTATCTCTTCCTTCAGTATTTGTGTGCATAGCTCGTGTACAGCTACAGCATCATTCTGATGAATTCTAAAACAAATGATGAAATATAAAATTTAACCAACTTTTGTAGAAATATCATAGATCAATACCAGTACTGACATGTACAGAACCAATGTCAACAGTACATCTGTATAATTTGACCAGAAAACACCACAGTTCATTTACTGTGTAAAGTGCATGTTTACTATCAGATTGGTAAAAGATTAAAATGGTGAATAAAGGTCTAAATATCTATATAAAGTAATGATTTAAACAGACGAACCATTGGGTTTGCATACAGTGCATCAGTTTAAATGACCACAAACAAAAGTCTGTATCTATGAATGTGATAGAGGTTACCAACGTCAATTCCAGTATAAGGTACTAAATACCAAATGCTCTTTACATTTAACTTTACCAAAGTATGTAGATGTAACAAGACGGAACCAAGGATATACTTTGTGTAAAGCTATAATATTTTAAATTGTCCAGATGTGTTGCGGTGAACAGTGGTAACCAAAGTCAATATATGTGAACGGTTTCAAAGGAATATAGATTATATACATATCTAAAATAGACATAGGAAACACAAGTATGTTTAAGGTAGCCCTAGTCAATATCTATGTATCATTATATATATGTTTAAGGTGACCAGAGTTAACAAAATGGTGAAAAGTGATTATCAAATTCTGCAAACATTTAAGGGTACAAGTGGCGACCCAGGTCCATATCTGTGTTCATTAATCAGAGGTTACCAAAATCTTTATATGTTAAGTGTTATCAGAGGTAGCAAAGTCTTTGTCTGTGTACGTTCAATATAAAGATTTGGTTCAAATAATCAGAGGTAACTTAAGTCCGGATAATGGTTATTTTTCGATGACTGGATACGTAGAGACAAAGCCTGTTTCTTTGGATTTTTGACAAGAACAAAGTAGTAAGTACATATTTTAAGTAAATCTTTTGATTATGTTTTGATACCTTTTATCCATTTTGTAACGTTGACATATATTCTTAATGTCAACTGGTGTCAGATAGTATCTTCTATCGTGCACATCAAAATGCCCTTGATCTCTAGCCCATTTTCATGCTTTGCACAATATTTCCATTGTTTTTCTCCCTATTGATAAAGAAATAGAAATTGAATTCGTCTCAATTACAATTAATTTCAAATTAAGTAAAATCTTTTTGAGCTTAAGGATTTTTCAAATCAACACAAAATATGTCGTTGTATCAATATATGTGATTGTATCAATATATGTCTTCTGGAATATTTTATCATCAATGCTATTCAGCTTCAAACTTGTTTTTTTATTAAAATATTTTATACAAGCGTCCGATATTTATGTAGATGAATTAAATTACTCTCTGGCAAGCCGATTTTATCCTAATCATTTTATTCTTGATTTATTTCTAACCTATTCATTTATTATAATCTTTGCAAATTATGAAAAATGCGCCGGAAGAAAATAATCTACGATATTTATGCATGGTGTCTAAAGATAAATAATTTTATATCTGTGTATGGTGACCCGAGGTAATCACTTTCAAAAAGAGCCAATTGCTATATATATTTGTTGACAATGGCAACATAATTCAGTATATGTGTACAGCGACCAGAAGTTACTAGATTAATTATAAAAGTAGCGCAAAAAGTGTGAACCGAGATAACCGATGCTAACCAAATTAATTTTTTATGAATGGTAACCATAGGTAACATATTAAGCCAATTTATTGAAGGTTGACCAGAGGTAATCATTTTCAATATCTGTGTAGAATGACCAGAGGTAACCATAGCCAATATCTGTGTGGGTGACCAGAGGTAACCATGTTCAAAATATATGTAAGGTGACTAGAGGTAACCATAGTCAATATATGTGTAGGGTGAACAGATGTAACCACATTCAATATCTTTTTAGGTGACCAAAGATAACCATATGCAATATCTTTGTAAGGTGACCAGAGGTTACCTTATTCAATATCTGTGTAGGGTGACCAGAGGTAACCATATTCAAAATTGTGGTAGGGTGACCAGAGGTCACCATATTCAATATCTTTGTAGGGTGACCAGAGGTAACCATATTCAATATCTTTGTAGGGTGACCAGAGGTAATCACATTCAACATCTTGGTAGTGTGACCAGAGATTACCAAATTAACGTCTAAGTAGGGTTAATAAAGGTACCCAAATTCAATATTTATGCATGGTGTCTAAAGATAAATAATTTAATATCTGTGTATGGTGACCCGAGGTAACTACATTCAAAAAAGGCAATTGCTATATATATTTGTTGACAATGGCAACACAATTCAATATATGTGTACAGCGACCAGAAGTTACTATATTAATTATATTATTTATGAGTTGTAACCATATGTAACATAAGCCAATTTATTGTAGGGTGACTAAGGGTATTTCAATATCTGTGTAGGATGACCAGAAGTAACCATAGCCAATATCTGTGTGGGTGACCAGAGGTAACCATGTTCAAAATCTGTGTTGGGTTGACCAGAGGTAACTTTAGTCAATATCTGTGTAGGATGACCAGAGGTAAACACATTCGATATATATGATGGTTTACCAGAGGTTACCTTTTTCAATATTTGTGTAGGTTGATCAGAGGTTACCACGTTCAATATATGAGTAGGGTGACCGAAGTTTACAAAATTAAATATTTAAGTAGGCTAAATATAGGTAACCAAATTCAATATTTATGCACGGTGACTAGAGGTAACCAAATTTTATATTTGTGTATGATTAGATGTAACCACATTCAAAATATGTGAAGGGTGACCAGAGGTAACCCCTTTCAGTATTTGTGTAGGGTCACTTGAGGTGTTTAAAGTTCACATATGTATAGGGTGACCACAGGTAACCAATTTCAATACATGTGTAGGGTGATCAGAGGTAGGGTTATTAAAGGTAACTAAATTCAATATTTATGCATAGTGTCTAAAGATAAAAAATTGAATATATGTGTATGGTGACCAGAGGTCACCTCAATTTATTATGTAAAAGGTGATAAGATGCAACAAAATTCAATATCTGTGAAGGCTTGCCGGGGTGACCAGAGGTAACCAAATTCAATATCTTATAATGTTTAGGGGAATTCAATACATGTGTTGGGTGACCATAGGTAACCAATTTCAATGTATGTGTGGGGTGACCAGAGGTCACCACAGTTAATTATTTAAAACGTGAAAGGATGTAACAAAATTCAATATCTGTTTAGGGTGGCAAGGTTGACCAGAGGTTACCAAATTCAGTATCTTATGATTTGTAGGAAATTCAATATATGTGAAGGGTGACCAGAGGTTACTAAGTTCAATATATGTGTAGGGTGACCAGAGGTCACCACAATTAATTATGTAAAGGTGACAAGATGTAACGAAATTCAATATCTGTGAAGGCTTGCCAGGGTGACCAGAGGTAACCAAACTCAATGTCTTATAATTTTAGGGAATTCAATACATGTGTTGGGTGACCATAGGTAACCAATTTCAATATATGTGTAGGGTGACCAGAGGTCACCACAGTTAATTATTTAAAACGTGAAAGGATGTAACAAAATTCAATATCTGTTTAGGGTGGCAAGGTTGACAAGAGGTTACCAAATTCAGTATCTTATAATTGTAGGTAAATTAAATATATGTGAAGGGTGACCAGAGGTTACCAAATTCAATATATGTGTAGGGTGACCAGAGGTCACCACAATTAATTATGTAAAAGGTGACAAGATCTAACGAAATTCAATATCTGTGTAGGGGGCCATTCAATATCTATATTTGTGTCCGGTAATTAGAAGAACCACTGTAAATTTATCTGCAAAGGGAGTAAGGTTAATAAAGTAACTATGTATTTGTATTAAATGACCAGTGTAACTGTAAGCACTATTAGTTTCTGTGTAGGGTGACCAGAGGTAACCAATGGCAGTTTTAAGGTACCTGAGTTCGAGGTATACCATCTTTTAGTTCTATGTCATGAGAGTGCAATATAGGCCATTAGGTTATTTTTTTCTGAAAAATAAGCCATGTCACTCAATTTAAGATATTAATAGAGTAAAGGGTGAATCTTCTATACATTTTCAATTGTTTGTTTTGAGTGAGTCATTATGATTATTGATTATTTGTGTATTATTTTTTACTTTTTGTATCTCTCTCAACAGTATCCTTTGAAATATGGTTATTCCGGAACTTTGCATTAAGCTCATATCCGTATTGTATAACAGCAATTATAAACTGTGTATCCCCTTAGTAACGTACTTTCACTTAAAAACCGGAAATCATGTACTATTTTTGTCGCGTATAGACTCAATTTTAACCGTTTCTGTTCAGGTGACCAGTGGGCACCGTTCAGCGTAACTATTATCCTTGTGCAATTAGTCTCGGAAGTAACAATTATTATTTCTTATTTCTTATTGTTACTTTTGCGGGTTTTCGTAGCCATTGCCGGATAAAAATGATTCTAATCAAAAAAAAAAAAGAGGTCCAAAATAGTACTATTTGTTTAGATTGTGGAAACCTTTCCATAAAAAATGTAATCAGGTGTTTAGGAGACTAAGATGCGGATACAAAATTGTACCCCCTCCCCAAACAAAAAATGAAAGCAATGGCAAAGTCCATGCTTTGGTAAGGGAGACTCCATCAATGATTCTGATTAAACACAAAATAGGAGGTGTACAAGCATTAAATGGGTTAGACTGTTAGAAAATTTCAATAATTGTAATAAGGGGTTTAGGAGGAGTTGTGGATACAAAATGGGTACCCCCTCCCCCTCCAAAATGTGTTCAACTTCTATAGTGTGCAGATATGATTGTCAATGTTAGCCCAAAGTAAACCCAAAAAATTCTTCAGATGAAGAAATGAAATAGCTGTAAAAGAACATCATATACGCACATTGTAAGATTCTGTGAAAGTTTTACGAAATTCTTCCAAGCGGTTCAGATGCAGCTTAGGATACAAAAAGGGAACAGCAGGACTCCCTCACTATATAACGCCCGCTTTGGAAAGCGGTTGGTATACAATATGTAACGAAATATAAATAACGTCCAAAGGAACATTTGGCCGAATTTTTATTGCCATTTATAAATGTTATTCACAGCTCCCAAAATGCATATCACCCCTATTTAGGGCAAATCAAGAATAATTAGTGGGCGAGCCTACATATCCTACGCCATCAGCCATCTAGTTCTAACAAAAACAGCAGCTTAGTGGTTTATTGTTCTCCCCAAAGACGTTATTATCAGTGATACTCAAACTTTATATAACTTGAGAGAATATTAGTAATGGAAAACAAATAATTGTAATAGAGATTCTCTGTCACTGTGTGGTAATATATTTTGTATATGATTAATTGAGCAAAAAATTAATACGGATCTTCATCTTCTTTAATTTCATCATATATCAGACTTGTTTCCAGTCCTTGGAGTTATTATCAGGAAACCTATCTGCTGCACCTAATTTCGACTTATTTTAGTAACTATGCCCTTGGAGTATTGACCTCAGAATCAATAGGAATCTTTGTCTCATTATATGTAACCATATATGTGTCAACTCATTACTTACAGTTCAAATTTAAAGCAAAGTCCTAGAGATACAACCTGGAAACTCAGTGTGTAACTAGCGTGTGCAATATATGGTTCTCTGTCAAGAGATTTCAATGACTTATCACTATAAATGTTCATTCATTGATTCACTTCAACAGCCAAATTAGTCCGAGATTGCTCTGACGTCTGATTGTCTTTTTATGACTTACTGAGGCCCTCACGACACCAGCAAGTCTAAAAATAAGACGTCAGAGCAATCTCGGATTTATAATCACAGATACTCTGAAGATTGGTTTAGTAAATTTGATTCACATCGTTAATTATAAAAACGTAATTGCGTACAGTATTCGAAAGTCAAAATCAAGGGGGAAATCCATATATATCTTAATTTCAATAACTGAACGTCGTTATGCAAATCTATCACGTCACTGTTTGTCGTCATGGGGTTTGCTCCAATAGAATAGGTAGGGTCATTGTATAATGCCTACATCAAGCCAAGCTATGATTTTACGTAATATAGAATCAAAATACCATATACCATTAAGTTCTTACAGAGCAGGATCCAGAGCAGGATCCGCTTCTTCTTTTACGAGGCCTGCAGAGGTAAGCAATGTTAATATTAATGAATTGTTTGACAGGGCATGTTTAAGTCAAGACGTCAAATATTTGGAAGCTTACATGCATGGCAACGAAAATGAAATACGTACAAAGATGAGCAAGATTTTAAAGTTGAAAGGTTTTAAATCAGTTTTATCCTACAATCCGGTCATAAATAGTTTTCAATGGAAATTCTATAAAGAAACTGGCGATAAAGTCAGACCGAAAACTGGTTGTTTAGTCCGTAGGAGCGAAGATGAACGAAATGGCGAAATTTACAGAGCAAAGTCGGCAGCTGTAGAAGAAAGACAAGTTTCCTTTACAGATGACATTAGGGCAGCTTCCGATTATAAGCTACCTGAAAACATTCGTTCGTTAGGGTTTCGAGATCCGTTCAGAGAAAAAGAAGCTAGAGCTAAGCCACCAGCCACCCATTTTAAAAAGAATGTTACAAAGAGCGAAGATAAAGGCGAAACTATCATTACATCTACAAAGATGGAAGACAGTGAGGTCAGTGACCCAGATATTGATATACTTAAAGGTAACATATCCACTATATAAATACATCATTAACAGTACTTTAAACAAATCAAAAATTGATCTAAAATATATTTGTGATGGGATATGTTTTGTTCAAAACTCGCCAAGACTCGGAACGATTAAAAGCTTGACATATGAAATGGACGTTAGACATATTTTGATTGTTAAATTCTTGAAAAAAGTTCACTAGACATGCACTGTAATTGGAAAAGGAGGTTTATTAATTCTCGACGGAACTTAGCCATCAGCTAGGGTAAATACCACAACAATAAACGAAAACATCTTTCCCTAGTTCAAATTTTTTGACACCCTGGGTGGGAAAGTAGTATTAAGTGTATGCGTAAAATATTCTGCAACATTTGTACCTTACCACAAAATATGATATTCAGTGAACATATTGCAGCTGAAGACAATTTGGATACAATGTTGAAGTTTAAATTTTTTTTCATTTCAGCCATCTATGTTGTGATGTTATACTATTGTTTCAGAAAAAGGGAGAAGGTTTGGTAACATTAAAACGTTTAATCCCGCTGCAAATGTTTGCACCTGTCCTAAGTCAGGAATCTGATGTACAGTAGTTGTTTGTTTATGTAATTTATACGTGTTTCTCGTTTCTCGTTTTTATATAGACTAGACCGTTGGTTTTCCCGTTTGAATGGTTTTACACTAGTATTTTTGGGGCCCTTTATAGCTTGTTGTTCGGTGTGAGCCAAGGCTCCGTGTTGAAGGCCGTACATTGACCTATAATGGTTTACTTTTATAAATTGTTATTTGGATGGAGAGTTGTCTCATTGGCACTCACACCACATCTTCCTATATCTATATATTAAACGAGTTTCTGGTGATAATAATGTTAAGGAAATCATTGAACCAATGAATGCATATATATACTAATATCTTAACTAAGTCCCATTTGCACATTTTTTACATTTAATCCGAATCCATAACGTGTAAAATCGACAAAAAATTTCATTCGGTGATTGTTGTTCGAAAACTTTGGCTGCAGTTAACCGTTTTCGGGTTTTGTTACCGAAGTAAACCGAATCGTGACCCTTAACAATCAACATAGAATGGACCACGTGAACAATAAGACTGATGATAAAGCAATGTTAAATTGATTTTTTTTTCTTTATTTTCCACGCTTTCCCATGTGTTTATCAAACTTTGTCATAACAGTTGTTAAAATAATTTGGTGTATTTAAAAGTTTTGTTTTATTATCGCGGTTAAAACTGTCTTCCTTCAACATTTGTCCCCTTTTCTCTCATCACGGTTTTTCCTCCACACTTGCGCTGTTCGATTGCCGGATTTCTAACGAAAGGTGCCATGGTTAAGGTCACTGCATGCATACGGAAAAACTGTCTGCGATTTAATAATTTAATTCTAAAGAAAGATTTTTAACCAAAAAAAAAGATTTTCGGTTGAAAGAAAGTCTTTGTACACGTATTGTTGGTTTTTTATAGTAAAACTTAGCCTTTCACGTATACTCTATACATGTATATATAAATCATATTCATCTTTTCTTTTTTAATTTGTAGGATGATATGACATTAAGTAATAATTTAACTAAAATGTACATGTAATCAAGTTGTTACGCTGAGACAGTTTTTGATAAAAATTTTAAAACAAGAAAGCAGCAACATAATTACGACGGAGCTAAATTCTACCATAGGCGGTAAAGGAAAAGACCCCCTTTTTCAATTTTTTTAAGCATTCTGTAATGTCTTAACTTATTGTATGTGTTCTTGTTGTTTTCCATACGATACACGTGTTTATAACTTTGATTTGATTCCCTGTTATTATTTTGGAAAATAATAATAGATTGTCAAAATTTATAACTGACTACTGTTATTGTTATACCTTATTGAAAAAGAGCAAGAACACATTAATTAAGAGAAAATAAGTTAAAATATTACAGAATATTTTGCACACAATAAAATAGAAAAGGGATTCATTCTTCGTAGCGCAAAATATTACAAAAATTTACTTAAAAAATAGAAAAAGGGTCCATTCCCCAAGCTGCGCCGGCCTATGAATAATTATTCTTCGTCCCTAAAGTAAATTTCTACTACGCACATTCACCTTATTTTTGTAAGTTGCTTGTTTGGCGTAAGGTTCTTTTGTGTTAAATTATATTTCCATTCTGTTAGATCAACAGGTGCCTATAGGGATGTCGAAGAATCGATAGTTCCACCCAAAAAATGGGATACAAATAAATATGAAGACCGATGTTACCCGGCTACACATACACTCAAAATCTGTCCAGAAAAATGCCCCCTTGTGGTGTGCTTCAGTCTACCAGAAAATGAAAAGTATTCCCACAAACAGGTCAAAGATATGCTTGTGAACGAATTTAATTGTGATATCGTAAAGCTTCAGTTTGACCCATTGTCTGTACGGGCTGGCGATACTGTTGTGAGAAATAGATGGTTGGCGGAAGTTTCAAGCAAGGTGGAAGCTGATCACATGGTTCGTGCTGGATTCAAACTTGATGACGTCCAAATTGTTATAAAAGCCTTAGACGAGGTAACAAGCAGAGAACACCAAACGTATTTGTATCTAGAAAAGATTAGAGGCGAGAAAAGGGACTTGAAATTACCACTTTCTCTTAAAAAAGCTAAATCGGCACCCAAAATTATGAAAACTGTCAAAGTAAATTAAGAAATAAAACTAATATATGCATTACATTTATTGTCTTGTGCAATTAGTCCACGTGACATACTCTCCACTTCTTACAATTAGACCACGTGACACACTCTCCATTTCTTACAATTAGTCAACATGACACACTCTCCACTTCTTACAAATGGACATACCCAAACTTGATCATAAACTGTTTTATAGAACACACAAAGGGATATATAGATAACATCTATAGCCAAAATATTCAAAACACAATTGAATAAAACTTAATACTTTTAGAAAGAATGAAATATCAATTTATCTAAGGATAACCATAACCTGGTATCTTTAACAGAGATATAGAAACCCTTACTTGTAATTGTAAGCAGACTATGGCAAGCCGTTCTCGTCAAAACTATGTTTAAACCATTTTTCGAAAAATTTACACACTGAGAATTTAAAAAAAACACACTGAGATTAAAAAACTTAAAAACACACACTGAGAATTAAAAATTACACACTGAGATTTCATAAAGACGCACTGAGATTACAAAATGAAAACACACACTGAGAATTGAAAATTACACACTGAGATGAAATAAACTGAAAAAACACACAGTGAGAATTGAAAATTACACACTGAGATTTCAAAAATACACACTGAGATTTGTATGCATATTACTTATGAATATTCATGAGATGAATAATTCAACAGATTAATATCTTGGTCAACCAAACTCTTGTCACATAAAAATATCATTCGGAACACCTCACGTTACTTTCGTATCTCCTCGTCGGTGTCATTTCCTGTCAAAAAATTTCCAGGAGGTGAAAAATATATACAGATGCATTAGAACTCTCGAGTTTCCTTATTATGTCGATCAACGATACAGAAGATTTAGGGGAATTCTTCACATCTTTATTGAATGTTTTTGAAAATACTAATCGTAACTTAAACAGACCTTGGACAGCTCACGACATAACCTTAATCGAAAACATCAGTCGTCGACTAGAAAGTTGTTTAGAGATATTAAATGTTATGCTTTCTGTGCTTGATCCGGGGTCAGATTTAAATCTAACTATTGAAACCCTATACTCAACTGGACATGATCTTTTTGGACAAGCAACACAAATGCTACATACTTTGAATATTGAAGAGGGGGTTAATCATGTTAATGATGAGGGCGAAGACGCTTTGCTGTTCGAAGAAACATCCACAGGACGACCAAAGTACAATTTAAATCAATCAATTATGTATTTATATGAAAGTGGGATGTCATGGAGCAGAATGGCAAGGTTACACAATATTTCTAAATCATTCTTAAGCTACATGTACATGTCCATGGGTATCGGGATCGTTCGCCCTAATAACATGTTCGCCTGGGTACGTTCGCCCTGAGTTAGTTCGCCCAGAGAGTCTGTTAGCCCTACTAAAAATAATGATATTCATGCAGGGCATTGAAGTTGAAAAACTTATTCAGATATTTCTATGGTTACCGTATATATTCTTGAAATTTATGGAAGCGGGAAAATATTTAAAGATTATGGCTTGTTTAGGATCGTTAATTGTTCAATGACAAAATAATTCGGATCACTGAATATTGTGATACTTGACTTTTGATGGATTATTAATAAAATCAAACGTTTTATTGTTTTGATAAAATATTCAGCTTGAAATTAATAAACACAATGATGTACGAACTGTAAATCATGAAACGGATTTACAAGTTCATTATTATACTCGGAGACAGTCCTAGTCTCAGTTATACTGCATACATTTATGATTGACTGAATACAATTATTTTGTTAACAAATATTAATAAAGAGAAATACATTGTATACCAATTCTACTCTGTAAATCAAAGAGAAAATGACAAAATGATTGCGGCAATATAAATATTCTGTCAATTTGTTAACAAACTTTAACATATTTTGTTCAAATACTTAAAATTATGCGACTGGACAACAAATAGAAAGAAAAAAAAATCTGGGCGAATGGACCCTGGGCGAACAGGTATCAGGGCGAACACGTAGTATGGCGAAGGTGAATCAGGGCGAACGGACCCGGATTCATGTCCATGTACCTCATTTTATCATTTAAAATAATATAAACATGATAAAGGGGGTCTGATCCGCTTATTGTTTTGTCAGATTCCTGTATACCCGCTTATTGTAGAAATAATGCTTGTAATTTCACATGTCCCGCCCAACTTCATTTCACGCTTAATAATTTAACTGTCACCCTTACAAAAAATCGTCCAATCCCGCATCACGCTTAGACCCCAATGAGACCTACATGTACATTTTTACTATATAAGCAGTATAAAATAACATATGCTGCTCCTATATACTATAAGAAAGCAATAGTGGTGTGCACTTTATAATTGTCAAATTTAAGCGATTTCTGTAATTTAGTTCTTTTTATTCCGATATTACGCTTTTTCTCCTATTAGTTCAACAGAAAAATGGACATTAACAAAATGTATGCTTCTTTCAAGGTGGATTGTGAGCGTAAATGAACGGTGACCCCATATTTTTATTTCATTTTCTATTTACATGATTTAGTATAAGATAAATTTCATTTATAGAAAATATAGAGAAATCCTATATTAAATAAAAATTGATTTAGACCCATGAGCCCGTTATGTTTGCAGGAATATTGCTGCTAGCTGCAAACATTAGTTTCATAGGATTTATCAGTTTGTTAGTTTTAAAATGCAATGAAGTACAAAAAACAAATACAATGTATGATGAAAGTATAACAAACACCAACTACATTGTACCAAAATACAGGCTCCTGACTTTGACAGGCACATAGACATGAATGTGGTGGAGTTAATCATGTATGCCAACGCCTAAGCCCTTCTCCCTTTTCCTTGACTGGGGACAATGGTCCATCAGCATGCAATACTAAAGCCTTATAGCCTGAGATTGCTCTGGTGGTATTTATAGCACTAATAGATTGCTTTTGACCGTCCTTCCAGTCTTGTTAGCGCTCTCACATGTACAGTTCTTACCAGATTTTAATGAAAGTTATATCATAGGTTTATATCAGCAATGTCTTGGACGAGTTTGATCATCAGTGTCGATCAATTATTTTTAAAAGAGTTATGCACCTTGGAATCATTAACTATATGGAAAATTGCATCGTTAGCTTTCTCATGCATGTGTACAATTTTGCCAAATTTTATGAAACTTATACCACAGATTTATATCAGTAATATCTTGGACGAGTTTGAAAATCAGTGTCTATCAATCATTTTTAAAAGAATTATGCACCTTGGAAACATTAACTATATGGAAAATTGCACCATTAGCGCTCTCATGTGTACAATTCTTTCCAGAATTTTATGAAACTTATAACATAGGTTTATATCAGCAACATTCATGACATTGACGTGTTTGAAAATCAGTGTCGATCAATTATTTTTAAAAGAGTTATGCCCCTTGGAAATAATGATTATATGGAAAATTGCATTGCTAGCGCTCTCATGTGTACAATTCCTGCCAGAATTTTATGAAACTTATATCATAGGTTTATATCAGCAATGTCTTTGACATTTTCAAAAATAAGTGCACTGTAGTTATGCACCTTGGAAAAATTTATTATAACGGAAATCACATTGCATTTGCTCTAAATGCTTCATTTCTCTAATCATGCTAATTAAGATATTTATAAATTGTTATTAAGAACCAAAAAAAGACTGTTTGTTTAGTTATTGGCCTTGGATAGATAAAATATGTGCAACGTGGGGGACATTGGAACTCTGTTTTTTTATATTTTATTCATCCCTAGAGAGTCTTTCAATTATTGATGAAATAGGGACAAAATGCATAATATTGTTTAATTATAATATACCAACCTGAATATTATTACAGTTGTCTCCAAGTCTCATTGTCTACTATCAGAAGAAGGAGAGATGAGCTTGGTTTAGACCCCTCTAATATGCATAGATTTTCAAGAATCAGCAACAATGACTTGGACCAAGAAATTATCACAGCACTCCAATTCACACCTAATGCCGGAGAATCCTTTATACAAGGCAGTTTTAGGGAAGAGGTAATAAGAATAATTGTATATATATAATTTTAAATCTACATATGTATTTGAATTGAACTGATATATATGGTATATAATTGTATAATAGTAATCAGTAGTTACAGATCAAGTTTGAGTTTCATTCTAGTTGATCCAATTTTGACCTTATTACAACCATTGCACTTAGAAAATTTTATGCACTTTGTGGCATCAAGTGAGCGATTACAGACTCTTTTGAGCCTCTGGTTAACCTCACATAACCCAAAGGGTTATATGAGCTATTGCCATCACTTTGTTTTGTCGTCCGTTTGTTAACTTTTTACATTTTAATATTCTCGTCTTCAATTCCACTGCAAAGTTGGCATGAATCATCCATAGGATTATATCTGATGACCTTGACCTTCAACCAACATGGCAACTGTTACTACATGTATATTAAAATAAAACATAGGTGTAAAATGCATATATTAGGCTTATTTTAACTATAATTCAATGAAAATCTTTTCTGAAACCACTGGACCAATTGGATTAAGTGATGCTTGACCCAGATAAACAGGTGAGAGGTCTTGGCTCCTCTTATGGAATGCTGGATCAGCCTCTTTGTGGCATCAACTTATGTCAAGAGCAGAACATTGTGGATTGCATTGGTTATAATAATTCTGAAACATTAAAACAACATGGGTAAAAGCTCAATACATTTAGATTTCACAATCTGGCATCAAAAGTATGGACAGCCATCATGCCTCCTATATATACATGTATATACCCTGAGTGTTACCATACTATTTTCTGATATATATA
This sequence comes from Mytilus coruscus, assembly GCA_017311375.1. NCBI lineage: Eukaryota > Metazoa > Mollusca > Bivalvia > Mytilida > Mytilidae > Mytilus > Mytilus coruscus. Next base: position 47,055 of record JAASAO010001006.1, read on the forward strand.
CCATTTACATATATGTTTAGTGATCAAACCAAGAATTTTACTCATGTACCCATAATCCTAGAATACATGAATCAAGGAGTGTTGCCTATGCATATCTTCTAATCAGTTTTATTAACTGTATTAAAACAATTTCAAAAGAAAATAGTCTTAAAGTCAATTGATTGTCCAGTAATTGATGGTAGATGATGAAATATACATGATATATGAGGAATATTTCAGTAAACAAAATTTAGCAAGAAAAAAATATATTTCTAGCCATTATTGTATGGTTCCCACTATATAAACTGGATGTCCCAGGTCTTCCAGCTGATACATGTACATGTACAATGTATGTTTTCACTAGCCTTGTTTTCACTATAGCCTGAAAATGGAAGCTACTACACAAATGTAGATCAGCATGACAGACCACATTGGGACATCAGTAGCTCTGGACTCTTTGATCCTATTTGTGAACTAGACCACATCCCGAGGCATCAGGGTACAAACTCTAGTTCAATACCGTATACTTTATTCCACAAAACACTGATTCAAGAACAATGTATAATATTGTTACAAAGTATGGTACATTTGTAAGTGTAAACTGTGTTAAATGTATAGTATGTAAATGTCAGTAATAACAATGAACTTTGTTTATAGGAATTAGAATACAACGATGGCGATTAAGAGAAAGACTTAATGTAATTGACCCTGTTGGTAGAGCACTAAGAAAAAGAAGAGCAATTCAAAGACGTGTATACAATGTAGAAGGAATAAATCATCTCTGGTTAGTGAAATTTTTAAAATGTAAATGTTAAATACTGATCAACAAGACAATTTTTTAGGATGACCACTTTAAAAACCAAGTCACAGTGACCTATTTTTGTATCTTTTCCACATTTTTAATAAGTGTGATTCATACCTGTCAACTCACAGTATGAATATAAATGTACAGATTTGATTTTATCATATTATCATTTGCTGAATTAATAATTATTGTCCTAATAACAGCTAGAGCATGTTTATAGTTCAAATACCAATGTCCCTTTATCTATTCTACTTTTCAAAAAAGAAATTATGGTCTTCTTAAGCAAATATAGGCAGACATGTTTTTGACTTTGATGCAGCCTTATTCGCCTATTAATTAATTCCATAAATTTGACAGCTAAACACCAAACTATCAAACAACATTACATTCTGTAAGATCAACATATAAATGAGATAGCTGTACAGTTATATCAAAATCTAAGTTGATTTGAAAAAGTTATAAATTTTTTTAAAGGTGACCATTTGAATTTAGTTTAAACTTTAAATTGTAGCTTTTTTAACCTATTAACTTAAATCCATAAAAATGAAAGCAAAAAAAAACCCAAAGTAATAAATAGCCTGACATTCAGTAAGACCAATATAAAAATGATATAGCAGTAGAGTTTTATGAAAATGGAAGTTGATTTGAAAATTTATGAAAAAATTTAAGGAGGACTATCTTGAAATAACCTAAAACTGAAAATTTTAGCTTTTCTTAAATCCATAAGAATGACAGCAACACACCAAACTACCAAACAACTTGGCATTCTATAAGATCAATATATAAATGAAATATTGCTGTCCTATTAGTGCTGAAGACCAAATGACCAAATAACTAGAAGTCCTATCAAAAATAAAGTAAAAATAAATGTGTGTCCTTCTATTGACTATGTTTTGCACCAGTCCCAACCCACCAATAAATATTGACCGGTCCTTACCGAATTACTTTTGACAAAATACAGATGGAGTTTGATAATGGGGTTGTGTGCCCTATTGTTTAAACCAGAGGCTCCCAATGAGCCTGTATTCGCTCATCTTGATTACAAGTGACCTCAACAAAAATTGAATCATTTTGGTCTTGGATGGAGGGTGGATCTATTGGACACAGTTTTAAAGGAATTCATCTAAGGACCATCCAGGCCAACTTCATTTTCAATTGACTCAGTAGTTTCAGAGGAAAACATTTGTAAATGAATTTTTGTCAAAATATGCCTACCAGTAATTCCCTTAACCAACAAAAATTGGCAACAGATTTAACAGACCATTTTGTCTCGCCTGTGACAAATTGCTTTCCCACACCGATGCCATAAAATTTTATTGAAAGACCTTTGACAAGGCAGGTGTCGGCTGACCTTGACCTCATTTTAGGGTTCATTAACTCTGTAAATTAAGGAAAAACTTGAGGTCAATTTTTTGTGTTTAAGTCAGTTTCTCAGTAAGTAGGCATGATAAGTCGACAGTATTTGGTATGTGAGCGCCTCTTGATCTGGTTATCTAGACATGCAGTCATGGAATGCCTTGCTTATGCTGAGAGTCATATTTTCACTAAATTTTAATGAATACATGAAGTAGGGTATAACTTTATCTATAATAACTCAGTTTGCCCTGTGCTGGACTATGCATCACAACAATGCAATCTAGAAGCAGGTGACTCCCCCACTCCCTTGCATTACAGTAAATAGGATAACCAAGATGGCCATCACTGCTGTACTTAATTTAAAAAAGGTTGATAGTGGTATACCTCCTCCTCACATTTGAAAACTGTGTTGAACATGTACTGATTTAAGTGAAACTATAGCTACCAAGTCAAAATTTGAAAATGGTTTCTTGTTTGTATTCAGTTGAAAATATAAGTAACCATTTTGAAAATTGGGTTTTCCACAGAACTCTTTACAGATCTCTTTGATTAGGAATAGTAATATAACAATATGAAATAATTTATTTCCCTCAGTGTTGCTCTGAATAATATAAAAAATATTAAAATGACAAATTACAAAAGTTGCAGAGTATGTAAGCAAACAAGATCTAAAAATATACCAAAACTTTGTAATAGATCAGATTAAGTATGCTTAAATAGTACACATTTTTGTATGGGGCCAGCTGAAGCCTGCCTCTGGGTGCATGATTTTCTCGCTCTGTTTGAGACCCATTGGTGGCCTTGTGCCGTTTTTGCTCTTTGGTCAGGTTGTTGACTCTTTGACACATTCCCCATTTCCATTCTCAATTTTATTATTAAATATAAAGCATGCAATTTGTGTGTAATTTTCAGTTTTCAGTGTGCAGTTTTCAATTCTCAGTGTTATTTACTGTTTATTTAATCTTAGTGTGTTTTTTAAATCTCACTGTATATTCAATTCTCAGTGTGTGTTTTTTAAATCAAAGTGTGTAAATTTTCTTAAAATGGTTTAAATATAGTTTTGATGAGAACGGCTTGCCATACTATATAGTAGACTTGTAGGTGTACATCTTAGTTTAAAAAATATTGACCCTTCTGATATTACCAAAACTTAATTAAAAAGTTGTCAAAATTGAATACACTTGCATTTCCTTTACTAAAATTTAAGGGTCACTGATGCTTTTGGAACTTTATTTTATTGATTTAAAAGAAAAGTTCTTTATACAAAACTAAACCTTTCACAATAAACAAAGGGTGAAACATATTTCACTAGAACAGGTACCTAAAGTGATTTTATTATATCACATGATTCATGAGATTTTCTTTTCTTTTCAGGCATGTTGATACAAACCATAAGCTAATAGCTTGGCGATTTGTGTTTCATGGATGTATTGATGGGAAAAGTCGTCTCATTACATATCTGAATATAGCAGATAACAACAAAAAGACACAGCATTGACATTTTCAGAATTGGTGTTAGTAAATATGGCTTGCCATCAAGAGTACGTGGAGACTGCGGAGTTGAAAACACAGATATTGCCAGATTTATGAACAATGAAAATGGAGATGGTAGGGTAGTTTTATTACTGGTAGAAGTGTACATAATCAGAGGATAGAACGTTTGTGGTCCGACATTAACAGAACTGTAACAATGTATTATCAACACCTTTTCAGTCATATGGAAAATATTGAAGTATTGAACAGCAATATCGAGTTGCATTTGTATGCTTTACATTTTGTATATAGACCTAGAATTGAGAAATCTTGTGCTGAATTTGTTGTTCAGTGGAATAACCATTCACTACGAACTGAAAACAATATGTCACCAATGCAGATTTGGTATTCATTAGGTGGTTATTCTATGGGTGATAGAATGACAGAGGTTGTAGTAGATATACAACAATATGGAATTGATTGGGAAGCCCTCATGCAGCATTAAATCTCAACAACAATATAACAGTGCCAGAAAATTTGTTTACTTTATCGGATGAAGCCAGAATTTACCTTAATAATCAAGTGCAACCTTTAACAGATGATGGCAATCATGGCATTAATCATTTTGTGAATGTTGTTAGATATTTAGAGACCTTTTAAATTACAAGATGTATTTTGAACAGCATCCAGATTATTATTTGATGATAGTAAACAAGTAGATTTCTTTTGTACTGTATTAATCTATTTTTACAAGTGTTAAAGGGCAATAACTCAACAAAATACTCTAGTTAAACCCGAGAGCAGTATGACTATGTAAGTCCTAATATGGTAAAAACAAGCATGCAAAGTTTCAAAGCCATCTTTTATATGTTGTGTATTGGTTAATGGTAAGGTATAACCTTACCTCGACCTCATTCATGGTTCATTGGTCATTGACATCTAGTGTTGGCCTTGTGAATAATGGTATCCATCTTTCTGTCAGGTTGGTTTCATAACTACTGATTTACTCAATCCTTATGTACCAAATTTTGGTACTTACTTCATATGGTTGGGGCAAACACCTATTGTTTTTAGAGTCAAAGTTTATTTTAGATACCCTAAATATCTGTTATGATGATATTTGGTATGATTTATACACAATTTCTATGTATGTAATTCAAACTCTGCTTATGTCTTATGCATCAAACTTGGATACAAACTTCATGCGGGTTGAGCAAAGAGAATGATTTTGGGTCAAAGGTCAAGGTCATATTCACTTTATTTCAATTATTTAGTGAAAGAACATTATCTTTATAGCGGAAAGTGACATTTTTCTCACCTTTCCTTGTCAGTGAATACAAGGTTCCATACCACAAAAGGAAGGTTGGGATTGATTTTTGGGTCAAGGTCCCGACCGTTTAGAAATTAGGGGCCAAAAACAAGGATTTTCTGGTTTCGGACAATAACTGAGTATAAGTCTATGGATCTCTATGAAATTGTACCACAAGGTTCCATACCAAAAAGGAAGGTTGGGATAAATTTTGGGGTTATGGCCCTAACCATTAAGAAATTAGGGGCCAAAACAATACTTTTCAAGTATTTAATCACAGTCCAAATTCAGAGCTGTATCAAACTTGAATATTGTGTCCATGCTTGCCCAAACTGTTCAGGGTAAGACCTCTGGGGTCATATCAAGCTGCGCCCTGCAGAGCATTTTATTTCATTTTAAAGAAAATGTGACAGAAACATAAACTTTGAATGGCATTTTCAAACACTAATCAATATACATTAAAAGTAAAAACCAAAACATTGATGAACGATTTTGGCAAAACATTACAAGTGAGCGATTCAGGCTCTTCACAGCCTCATGTTATCACTAGTCTACCTGTATATCTGTTTCATGCAGATACTGAAGCTCAAACCTAAAAATGCTCCAGTTAATACTCCCGATAGTGCAGTCAATATCAAGAGTTTAAAATTGTGTTTGTTCATGGTTACTATTTCACCCACAGGTATACACAGTCTAAAACAAGGCTGTTTTATAACTTTGATGCTAGGCAGGCAAAACATTTGTCTGTGATATCTATTTACGATCATTTTTTGGTTTCCCACTGTAACTTCAGTGTGTCTCTACCTTTAGTCATCAAAATTTCCCACACTTAATATTTTGAGGCAAATGGTAAAAAATCAAGGTCATTACCACTAAAACCGATTTTACTCATTCTCTTGCTTTCTGTGCCATTACTTCAGTTGGGCTCAATCATTTACCATCAGACTATTACAGAAAGTATGCATCTTGGGTACTACTGAACAAACGTGCATCAACTTTCTTACTATGACCTATATTATACGGTTCAGCAAGTCTGGTTATGTTTTGGGTTCAGGTCCATTTCTTGGATACTATACATATAGCAATGAATGTCATCACTGGATACATGTTGGGGAATACTGAACATTCTTTCCATATAATGGCAAGTATGACCTACATGTTGGTTTGTATTCTAACCATTTCTAAGCAAGGCACCTGTCTTTCCCACTTTTAAGTCACACAATAATTTGTTGAGTATGACCTATATTTTATGCTTTAATTCATTTATGGCATTAAGGTCCATTTCTTGGAAAGCAAACATAATAAAAGTGGATACATGTTGGTTAGGTTCGGCATTGCGGCTAAGTTTTAACTGCGCTTCTGCAGTTTTGTAACAGATATTGTCCGACCTTTCAGGTATGCAGTTGGTTTTTAGCTTCTTTTGAAATGTCTATCTTGAACTTCAAAGCCAAGGATAAAATTTGTGTACCAAGAAGAATATTTGTACCAAACGTTGTTTTGTTGTAAATCAACCATACCAAATCGATATCACAACCTACCAGAATTTACCCTTTAATGTTTTGCAAGTTGGCCATATATTATGTAATTTATTTGATTATGGTCACTTCCTGTTTATTTTCCTCGACTCTGCTGATACATGTAGCACACACAATTGTTGTGATCAACATTGGCAATGAGACCAATAAATTGATAGAAATGGAATATGATTTGAATTTTGTATGGCAAGCAGTTCAGGTGCAAAACTATTTGTACACCCTTTTTTCTAAATAAAATACAGATTTCAAAACCTAAAATAACACTGAGAAATCGAAATTATACATCGAGATTGAAAAAAATTAAAAACACACACTGAGAATTGATAATTACACACTGAGATTAATATGCAAATTACTTATGAATATTCATGAGATGAATAATTCAACAGATTAATATCTTGATCTCAAGAACTCTTGTCATAATGAATTGCAATTCCTTCAACCAACATTTGTAATAAATTTCAAGACTTTTAAACATCGCTCATATTCATAAGTTTGTTGCCTATAATTCAGATCATTACTACCAGTGTATCACAATTTTTTTAAAATCTCAGTGTGCTTTGTTGTAATTCTCAGTGTGTAAATTTTTCAAAATGGTTTAAACATAGTTTTGACGAGAACAGCTTGCCATGATTTGGTCTTGCTTGCTCACAGTTACTTGAGAAAATTGTAAGTCTACAACAAGGACTACACATTATAACAACACCATTTTCCCATGCATTTTTAAGGTAGGTTTACACTGCACTTTTATGGCAACTGTACTACATCGACAGGTGCATGATATGCTTACCATACAAAAATTCTGATTTGGTAGAGTTCTTGTATCTCTTTCTTATGTACACTTGTACTGTCAGATATTTGAATAAGGAACAATTTTAAAATTGTTTACAAGTCCCACATTAATTCAATAAACACTTTTTTGTACATAAAAAGCAAGTTTTTAATTTCAAAAAATAAACTGGATACCAATACATAAAGAACACAAATTATATGGAAATAGTTTGATCTGATAGACAGCATCTCTTTTGATTGAATTGTCTATTTTCATTTTCACATTAAAACATATGTACATATTTTTATAACTCCCTACCTGTTTATATTGACCATTAACACTTGATTTAATGTGTAGGTCACATTGACCTACATTTTAAAAAATTACAGAGCATCACCCAAGTAGTTGTGCTGAACCTTGAATCTTCACTGGTTACATAGAAAATAGCTATAAAATTGAACTATGAAGAAAATTTAAAATTGCCCTTTTCAACATCCCTCCAACTTACTGGGCCATATTTAATTTTGGACCACATCAAAACACGAATCAGAGAGGACAATCCAAGGAATGTTCAGCAAAATTAAGTTGAATTTGGCAGAGTGGTTCTGAAGATTAAAATTAAAAAAATTAACTGACATATTCTAGACGACAGACACCAAGTGACGGTAAAGCTCACCTGAGATCTTAAATAAGATCTGCAAACTAAATTTTACTAAGATTAAACAAGACTAGAATACTTGAACATAAAGTTGTAAAAATAATATTTGACAAAACAAATATAAGATTAAACAAGACTACAATACTTGAACATAAAGTTGTAAAATAATATTTGACAAAACAAATATAAGATTAAACAAGACTAGAATACTTGACCATAAAGTTGTAAAAATAATATTTGACAAAACAAATATAAGATTAAACAAGACTAGAATACTTGACCATAAAGTTGTAAAAATAATATTTGACAAAACAAATATAAGATTAAACAAGACTAGAATACTTGACCATAAAGTTGTAAAAATAATATTTGACAAAACAAATATAAGATTAAACAAGACTAGAATACTTGAACATAAAGTTGTAAAAATAATATTTGACAAAACAAATATAAGATTAAACAAGACTAGAATACTTGAACATAAAGTTGTAAAATAATATTTGACAAAACAAATATATATATATTATATATAAACAAATACTTCATAAAAAAAAGTCTTTATGTTTTTAAAGTCAACATGAAGACTTAATATCAAACAAGATCTGGAATTTGTCATTCGTCACTAAAATAGTATAGCACTAAAACTATATAAGTTAATTGACCTTAACAAATAGGAATTGCACAGGAAAGGCATATGTAGGGCTATATGTAGCGGCAGCTTAATAAAAACACAGCAAGTCTTGATGTAAATGATAGAACACATGTAGTTTCAAATACATGTAGGACGTTGTAAATAGTTTGGACATCAGTCCTTTAGCCCCTTTATAGGTCAATCAAATTTGTTTGGAAAATCACAGGCAGTCTATTTCATTATGAATCTATAAAAGAAGAAAAAGTTGAGCTAACATCTGACAATCTTCCTGTGAAGTTTCAGGGTCTGGGATGAAAACTGTAGGAGAATTGATTACACAATTTATGTACCTACTTTTCCCCCCATCGATAAACAGGTTTTGAACTTTGTCCAACCTGACCAAAAATATCATCAAAATCAGTATCAAAATAAATGATCCACATTGAAATAAGAACACACCCTTATTGGCCCTTTGGCCCTCTTCTTTTGAAACAAGTGGGGTTACAATCTCAGTTTCAAATGTCATGCTTCATTTAGTGGCAAGGACCATTATGTTAAAAATTTCAGGAACATTTGTCTAGTACGACGAACACACCTATACAATAATAAAACCACACATTTTGTTGCTGTCTTATAAAATAATATATCACCACGCACAGTAAAGGCAATAGAAAAACATGTAAGGTGCACAACGATAAGAAATATATGTACACACGTAAAACAAATTGAGTATTTATATTGAAAAAAATGCTTGTAAACTTAATTCTACTAACATCAAACATGACTAGAATGAACTACTTAAACCTCTATGCCAAGCCATTCTCGTCAAAACTATGTTGAAACTATGTTTAAGCCATTATTCAAAGAATTTAGTCACTGAGATTTAAAAAAAAATAAAAATGTGGATTTTGTGACATGTGGAGAACATGGCATTGTCCTTCCTGGGACAAATGTACTTATAGAGTATGTAATCAATGACAAGGAGAAAATCATTATGAAGCCAAAAAGTTTCTATGATAAGGCAAGGTCTGTTTTGAAGAGATACTGGAATGTAAAGCTGTCAACAGTGGATATGCCAGAGTGGTTGCAAGAGATGGAATACAACATTGATACTGACCAAGATGGCGGTGAATACAAATTTCTAGAATACGTAGCTAAAAGATGGTTTGGGAATCACAAATTTATATCGCAAATGGAAAATGAAAACTTCATCCTTATTATATTCATTAGTAGTGTGCATATAAATCTTAGTGTGTAATTTTCAATTCTCAGTGTGTGTTTTCAGTTTATTTAATCTCAGTGTATAATTTTCAATTTTCAATTCTCATTGTGTAAATTTTTGGAAAAATGGCGTAAACATAGTTTTGACAAGAATGGCTTCCCATAAACATCAATGCTTATGATGTAAATAAGTGATGCATCAAAAACAAAATATAAAATATTGCAAAAAACAACAAAACAACCATCATATCAAATTTGGCCATTACTACTCATATAAATGATTTGTATGATAAATATCTACTTTTAAATAAAATGATATACAAAGAACTTCAATGTGGTCAGGGCATTACTTGCATCCAAAATTGACCAAAAAGTACAAATTCTTTTCATCATCAGATAAAATTATAAGAAGCAACTTTGGCTATATTGCAATTGTTTTGCCACTAAGTCATCTAAGTTCATTAAATGAAAAATAAATCTCTACAAGTGTATCATTAATTTTGAAAGTTTTTCTTCAAAAATGTGAGTGAACAGATTAACTTTTTAGTCAACAGTTCCCATTCATTTCTGTAATTGATAATTTTAAAATTCTACAACATTTGGATTGATTCATATCTGACTTGTGGCTAATGATGAAAAATGAATAGGATTATTTTCATTTTATTTTATTTTAAGTTAAAGCTAATGTGTGGCCAAGAAATAGCATTATGCTAATATTTGTTTTGTTTATATTAGCTTAACATTTAATGTACAGTAATCTACAATGGTCTGAGCAACAATCACTGTTTATACATTAACATTTACTGAAAGTACCTCCATTCATCAACCCAACCAAAAGTTACTTGCAAATACATACAGATTGGTATTTGCAGCATTTACAAACAACTGCAACTCATTTGAACAAGTCACTGCACATGGAAAGTATTGTGTATTGTCATGGTGAAATGTCACCGCAGGTTTTGGATGGAACCCAGTTGTGGGTATTCTGCTTGATCCTGTTGCAAAAACAAGGATATGTTTTGGCTCTAATTCTCTGATGAACTCATTCATTGTCGTTGTAAGAATAACATCTCCTTCTTTAAGGACTGTCTCCAGTTCATTGTCTAAAAAAAAAAAATCTGTCACATGTAAGTCTAATTTTGTCAATCACAGTTAAGAAGGTATGTATAAATCTTCCAATAATTGGGGATTAAATTTGCAAAATTTTAACACTTCTTGATTTCAATATATTTATCAATGGCAATGGCATCTGTCAACCTCAAAAGAAACACTAAATTAACCTCAATACATGATTAGGAATGTATATATAAATTTTCAATAGTATTGAATCAAATTTTGGAAAATTTCACTTTTATGTTTTGTATTTATGGCAACAGCATCAAATCTTGAAGGTCTTCACAAGTTTAGAACCATCAAATTTTGAAAAGATTGGATCAGTAGTTCTGGAGACCCCAAATGCAACAGCAGCCATAAATTTCCATGTAAATTTTGATGTCATTAAATGTATTCATTTATTAATACTGTTTTTCCTTACTTAATATATAATACACGTATAAACTGCCTTGTATACCAACATATACTGGATAAATTGATATCACAAATATACTCTAAATTAATAATAATATTTGAGAAGAATTTTCTATTTAAGGGCATACAATACAGTTTTGATCCTGTATTTACAGTTTGATGAAAATTTGCATATAGGCTATTTTTGCCTGATTAAATCAAATCTGTAATAAAAATATACCTTTATGTGCTACTTTTGAGTTAAATGAGGTAGAAATTTTGTATATTTTGGAAAATTTGGATTTGTGGCCTTATTTCCCTTCGAAAGAAAAACATCACTTTTGTTTTAAAAGATAACACAATTTGTTTTTGGTAAATAA